>QEPC01013002.1:6180794-6195382 GCA_003113815.1 Sphenodon punctatus | reverse complement strand
GCCCCGCCCCCTCCACGCACCCCGCCGCCCGCCCTCCGAGGAGACGGGCAGGCGGCGGGGCCAATGCGGCCGTCGCGTCCGGCCGATCGTGCCACGGCCCGGGATCCCGCCCCGTGGCGCGCGGCCAGACGTTACTTTTCCTTGGCCACGGCCCGGGGTCCGTCTGACCACGCTTCCCGGGACCTTCCCCCGGCTAGCCCGGGAAGCGTGGTTCAAACGAACCCCATGTGGGGATTGACCGTGGCCAACATCTGGCGCGCCGCGAACAGACGTACGGGACATGGTGACCACAGGTGGGTATTCACCGTGGTTCACCGTGTTCCCGTAACGTCTGAAATCACCCAGTGTCTTAATTGTGTATGGGTTGGGGTTGAAGGGATGGAATATAGAAACTTTAATGTTCTGCAGGGTTAATTGACATTTGTACTTTTAAAGAAGTTTAATTTTATATAAACCAGAAAAAAAATCTCATGGGTTTATTATTGTAGATAAATTGTGTTCAAAAGGGACACTCCCATGCCATAAGCGTGGGGGTGGATTTGGGCCCGCCTCCCCTTGAACAGGGTGTCGGGCAGCCTGTCCATGAGGGGTGGCACCAGGGGGGGTGCCAATGGGGGAGAGGGTGGGCACCCGGTGGGTGGGGTCATAGCCAGGTATATTTACATGGACCTGCCGGGTGCCTCTTCCTTTCCTCCCATTGCCAGGGCCGCCACCTTCCCATTCACCAAAAACACTATGAAAATGTGCAAGAACTAGACCTGCCATTCACAAAAATCCATGGTCCCCTGGATGACCATTGTAAGGAAGCAGGGTAGTGCACATCTCTAGATGTAATTGTGGCTATGTGCTAGTACCTTCTACCTGTTTTGCGCTCACAAGACTTGAATGCAGAAAATCTATGGCAAATGTGTAGCAGGATATGTGTTTGCACGTTCAGACGTAATGACCAAGTGAAGGTTTGCCATCAAATGTAAATTATGTTTTGTAACACCCTAGGAGTTGGGTGGCCTTGGTTCTATTCCAGGCACTGCTGCTTATATGTTCTGGAACTTCAGGCAATAAATTTTACCTCTCTGTGCCTCTGATTCCATTCCCTCTTTCTCTGCCTTGTCTATTCATTTAGATTGTAAGCTCTGTTGGATATGATGGGGCCTTGTTGAATAGTATTTTTTGCTAAGCACCTGGCACATTTTTTATTTATTTATTTTAAATATTTAATACCCTGCCCCCTCCCACCTACAGTGGCTTGGAACAGCTTACATAAATTGATAAAACACATAAATAACAATAATATTCAGCAAAATATTAAAAACATTAGAACATCTGACAGTCCAAGAGTAATTCCCCATCCTCCCCCCATCCCATACACGCCTCATCTCGGTCCCTTGTCAAACATCTGCCAAAACAGCCAGGTTTTACAACATGTCCAGAAGGAGAGAAGTTCCGGGGACAAGTGGATAACAGCTGGGAGAGAGTTCCATAGCCTCAGAGTGGCCACTGAGAACGCCCTCCCCATCGTTGGGGACTTCGATGAGGGCACTCCTGGACAACCACAGGGGCTGATCTAGAACCTGTGGATCTAGTCCTCCAGGAAGATGGGACCCAGATTATTTAGGGCTTCATAGGTAAGGACCAACACCTTGAATCAGGACCAGAAGACTATAGGCAACCAGTGCAGTGAGCGAAGAACTGGTCTTATGTGCTCATGGCAGCCCATCCCCATCAGGCTGCATTAGTTGCAGCCTCCGAGCCGTCACCACGGGTAGCCCCACGTAGAGCATGTTGCAATAGTCCAATCTTGAGGTGATGAAGACGTGGCCGGGTCCAAGTCTGAGATATACGCCTGTAACCGACGGACCAGATGTACTGTGCTCCTCGCCACAGCCGCCACCTGGGTATCTAGGCGGAGCTGTGCATCGAAGGGCACCCCAGACTACAAACCTGAGGGGCAAATCCCATCAATTACAGGAGTCTCCACCATTCCCAGACCCCCCAGCTCCACCCACCAGTCTCACATCTGTCTTTTCAAGATTCAGTTTCAGACGGCTCACCCTCATCCAGTTCCCCAAAGCTGCCAAACACAGCGTAAGTACCGAGACTGCCGGGCCTGGCTCAGATGAAAATGAGAGGTAAAGTTAGTTGTCATCAGCATATTGGTGCTATAAATAAATTAGCATCACTGCACATTCAAACATTTAGGTTTCTGTAAGAGATTATTATTATTATTATTTTATTTATATAGCGCCAGCGATGTACCTGGCGCTTACATAGAATAAGATAGACATGGTCCCTGCTTGAGAGCTTACAATCTAAAGACAGGATATTGTAAGCCATATATTGTAACAGTTCTTAACAGAGACAACTCTCTGTGCACAGACCTACCTGCTTTATTCAGGGCCTGTATTAAACTTATTTGTGATTTTTGACTAATTAATTACATGAAACTTTTTTTCATATCCTCTGGAGATGATGCTTGAACAACTTTCTTTTCCCTTTCATGTTAATGTCATACCTTTTGAGGATTGGGATGAACAAAATGGAGGAATACACCTGAATAGGGGAGAAATGTTTACTGTGCTGCCTGGTGCCCAAAGCAAGGGGCAGGGGTCAAAGCTGGCAGCTAGCTTCCTTCCATCCCACTTATTAAGGATGACAGTTACCTTATTGTTGCTATGATGAGTATTATAGTCAGGGACCCATGCTCACTCTGTTTTCCCCATTGGCTGGAATGATTGTACTGCACTACTGATTGTAATTCAAACAACAAAGACATTTTATCTGAAGACTCTACTTGTCAGTTCTTGAGAAAGTTTTAGTATGCAGAAGACTTAAAATTTTTTTGAAGAAGTAAGATGCTAATCTTAAAAATGTTCTTTTTGCCTGCAAGAAGAAATGGAAATATTTATGTAGATGAAAGGCAAAGCAAATCCAGAACTGTATGATGGTAAGTTGCTTCAAGATCTGTCCACCATAATGTGATCAAGCAATGAAATGTTTTCATACAAAGCTGTAAGGAATCAAGCTGTGTCTTTAGGAAGCACAACCCTGAAACAATGGTCTAATTCACTTGTAAGTCATTGACGGCAGTGCCTATGGTCCTAATTTTTGATGGAGCTTGGTCTTGACAAAGTTTGGCCACAGAGATGTATTTATGAGGCTTAGTGTACAGATTACAATCTTAATGTGAATTTCCTTTCTTGGCAGTAATGTACTTTGTGAATACTGAAACAGTCCCACAAAAAGTCTGTTCCTCAGGTTTGTTTGGTGTCTTTCTGAAAAACAAATTTGGTCAAATTAATTCCTTCACTTTGGACGTATCTAGACTACAAAAAATAAAATAAAATAAACCTATCCTTCTCAAAAAGGTTTTGTGATGATAAGAGTTTCTGAACAAAGTGTAACAAAGGTTCACCCACTCCTCCTGGGCTGCCTACAAAAATTCCAAGCACATAGAACAAATAAATTATCTTTAACTTATGCTCCTGTGGTCGTCCGGGGGCACCCTCCTGGAAGTCCCACACCATTGATATTCCAGTGAAGATGTAAAACCTGGCTGTTTGCCCAGGCCTTTGGGGAGGGTGGGTTAATGGGTTTTTATCTCCCCTACCCTATTTTATTGCTTTAAATGTTTCCTGGACCCTGTTTTAATACTTTATGTATTTTTGATGTGTTTTAAATGGTTTTATATGTATTTTATATTTTTTTGTTGGAAGCTGCCCCGAGCTGTTTTCAGGAGGGGCGGGGTATAAATCTAGAAATACATTTTTAAAAAGAGTGTAGGGTTTGGTCAGACAGGAGGGCGTTCTCAACGGCTGTGCTGTCGCTTTGGAATGCCCTCCCGGTGGAGCTTCACCTCAGCCCTAACCATCTTGCCTTCCAACAAAAGTGTAAAGCCTGGCTTTTCCACCAGGCATTTGGGAGGGGAAGGTGGAATGGGGTTACTTGGTTAGGTTGAGGGTTTTATTTTATACACTTGGGGTTTATTTATGCACACAATTAGAATTTTTATATTATTAGAGGTTTTTTGTAGCGTTTTATATTGCTTTATTTTTATGTTGGAGTGGGTGAACCACACAAGACACAGTCAGACGCTCTTCTGCTGCTTCCACCACGAGTGTGTCCATGTACAAGTGGTTGTCTCTTATTGTGAGCAAGTGTGTGTGTGTTATGTGACCTATTTGTTTGTTTTTAAAAACAACAAAAATCTTTTTTCTCTAGCCTAGCTTCAAAGTTTGGCAATGGGCTATTTTGAATGTGCACAATTTATATAAATTATGTTAATATGTGCACATTTAAACAAATCAGAGTAACGGAGATGGCTTACAGGACATCTCACATTGGGATTTTCAAAATCTGGTCACTTGCCGCCCATAGGAATTCAGATGCCTTAACCGAAGGACCTAACCCTCAGGTGACCCCGAGTGAGCTTTAGCACCACCAAGTATGTTAAAATTAGGGCAGGGTCGCTTTTCCTTGCTTTCATAGACTTTCGCAAAGCTTTTGACTCTGTTCCAAGGTTAAAGTTATGGCGTAAATTACATCAACTAGGTATTGACGATCATTTATTGACTCTTCTCATCTACTTGCACACCGATAACTTTGCCAAGATAAAATTGAGCAAGGATGGGCTCCTGTCTAGCCCTATACAAATTCAGAGAGGTGTAAGACAGGGCTGTGTCCTAACCCCCTTGCTCTTTAACCTTTATTTAAGTGACTTTATTAGAGAACTTACATCCTCAGCCTGTCATCCAACAAAGATTAAAGATAGACCCCTGATATCCTTGATGTATGCAGACGATATTGTTCTTTTTTCCCAGACGAAGAAAGGATTGTGTAATTTATTAGAAAGTTTACTGGTTTATTGCACAACGAATGAATTAGAGCTCAGTTTACAAAAATCCCAGATAATGGTTCTGGGAAGGAAAAGGGCTAATAGATACAAATGGGTTGTGAATGGGAGAGAATTTCTCCAGGTAAATTCCTATATTTACCTAGGCCTTGTCCAACAATGGGTCATGGAGCCAACATAAAACCTTAATTGCATCGAAAGCCAGGGTGGTCTCTAAAGGAATCCAACGATTAGTCACACAATCTATGGCGATAAATACTTCATCCATACTGAGTGGGTATAGGGTGAAAGTCCAGTCTTTGCTGACTTATGGTGCAGAAATTATTCCAGCGGTAGATCTTCAATCCCTTGAGGTTGTTCAAAATATTTTTTGGAGGAAGTTGTTGAGGGTTCCTCAGAGCATTCCAGCAACAGCGATCAGGGCAAAGACAGGTATGTTAGCCGTTACCTGTCTGAGCAACCAGTTAGTTTTTTACTACTGGATAAAACTAATCAATCAGAATGATCTTTCTCTTCCTTCTCTCTACTTAAGAGAAAAGTTAGACTATACTGGAGGATTGTCTTATCCGTGGCTGATCTATGTGGAAACCTGTTTGGCAAATGCGGGGTTGTCCTTCTCCTGTTTTGGGGGGGAAGAATATAACGGTGCAAAGAACTTTTATGAGATTGAGATTGAGTGACATTTCCAGGCAAAATGATCTGGCCGTACTACCTTTATGGAAGGTTGCTCCCTGGTTTAGTCACTTAAAAAATCAACACAAACTGGAGAAGTACTTGGACAGTCTGAATGAACCTGAACTGCGCAGGGCTTTCACTTTGTTGCACTTTCAATTGTTCCCCTCAGCCATTACAGAAGGAAGGCTTAATAATACACTATATGAAAAGCGAACCTGTCCTTGTGCAAATTTGGAGGTGGAGGATTTGACACACTTCCTTTTTAACTGTCCTTGTATGAACGTTTAAGGCAATCCTGGTTATTACCGCTGTTGAGTGAGAGAGGCTATTTGCCAGTTGTTTGTAAAATAGCTATGATAATGTCAGCATGTGACAAGAAGACTATTAAAGCAATTGCTTCTTTTGCCTTATTAACCGGCAGGACATGAAAGGAAGCAATACAGAAGTTCTTTTAGATACTTACTTTAGTCAACATTTCATAAAGTTTATGTGCCTTTGTATATTGTTTCTGTGCATTTGGACTGACAGTCAGCACTCTTGTTGATCTGCTGACTGTTTTATAAATTTTTTAAATTGTGTATGTATCAGCCTTGATGTTTGTTTATTTGTTTATTTATTTACTTATTTTATAGACTATGGCGAAAGCTAGTGTCACAATAAATTTCAATTTTCGATTTCGAGCCTTAGCACATCTTAAGTGGGGAAGAAATTTCTATACCTGAGACTAACCAGAAGCCAGTCTGGCCTCATTGCAGCTTTGTGCATCCTTGGGTTTCCTCTACTCTGTGTCAACTTGTAACTGACCCCTGAGAGTTAAAGGAAACTTAATTAGTTCTGGATCTGGCTGATATTTTCTCCAGCTGGGTCATTGTAAGAGCTTGTGAATTTGCTTTTTCATATAGCTATTAAAATAAGAACATCATGGGCAACTTTAAAAATACCACAATTGCTAAACAGGGCAGAAATTTGGGGATTGGGAAATTCAAAGGGCCTGGAATCTCTGCAGAACAGAGTTCTTCGATGTACTCTCGGAGTCCTGCGTGGTACTCCAGCTGTAATGCTCCGAGCAGAATGTGGTATCTCCCCGGTCATAGTTAAAATTAACATAATCCACTTAGGATACTGGCTTAGAATTCGTGACATGGGGCCAGATAGGCTATGTCTGCAGGAACAGGAGAATTTATTGGTGAAATACAGATGGTATGATTCGATCCTTGCTAATCTGGCTCAGTTGGGCTTTACCCCAACCGGTCTTCAACAGTACTTATCACCACATGCTAAAATATTGATTAAAACAAGGGCCAAGGATATTAGCTTGCAGAATGAAAGGGCAGCCCTACAAGAGCAAAAAGTTGCCCCATGGTACCCACTTTTTAAAATGGGACCAGAGTACGAGAAATATCTTACAGCTATTACCAACTTTAAAACCAGAAGAGCCTTGCCCCTGGTAAGATTTAATATGATGAGTACTAAAGTGCTGGAAGGACGATACCTGGGTATACCATCTAATTTGCAATTTTGTCATTGTGGACAGCTGGTTGTGGAGGACCTTTCCCATTGTCTTTTGTATTGTCCCAGGCTGTCCAGTCTTCACAACAAGGTATTCGCCCCATGGTTTGAGGACAAAGACCATTGGGATTTTCTTGCCCGGTTCTCCTTCTTATTGGCTAATCAGGATATGGATATTACACGAAAGGTTGCAGCATGCCTTTTAAAGATGGAACTTCTTAGGAAGGATTTGGTTGAATCAAGCCAGCAGGTTGTTACTGGCTGCCCAGACAAATTTCTAGGATGATAGATCTAACCTAGTTATAACAACCTGACAATTAGAGAGCCCATGTATAGAGAAAGGGGCTGTATATTTTATCTTGTGCTTTTGGGCACATAGATTAGGTCTCTGCTGTAGTAGTGGGTATTAAGGTTTGGTTTGGGTAAATAGGAAGGGGACTAAGTGCCTGTCAGAGTAAATGGTGTAGCTTTCCTTGCTCCATTGAACATTATATAGTATTGTTCCTTCTCTATTTGAATATGTCTTGTGAATTTTAAGTTTTATTGCTGTTTCCCACCTTTGGACTCTGTTTTGTTTTATTTAAGACCGTAAGGCTTCAGTTTGTATATTCACGGCTCGCCCCTGTGTTAAGTTTTTAAATTGTTATAACCAATGGTTTTAAACAATAAATTGAATTTTATTAACTTTAAAAATTGAAGAAAGGCTGGAAAAAGAAAAATTGGAGTCTTCTCTGTGATTGTCTTCCCCTTGCGCTGTGTTTTGTGTGTCTCTTAGTCACCTCTGTAAGAATTAGGCATTTAGCAGACTCTGGACATTTGCATCATAAAAGCAAGTACAGTCTGTGCTTGCATGTGTGTTCCTCAGTTACTTGTTAGCCATGCTGACCAGTAAAATTAGATGAGTTTCTGATATGTTTAACCCATATGCTGATAATAAAATCTGATGAGTTACTCATTTGTGTAGCTCTACCTATTAATACATGAAGATGGTTGACTTCCACTTATATCTCTTCACTCTGATTTGAATTCAGTAGAGCTGGCAAATGTTTTTCGTCTCTCCTTCTCATTGCTCTTACACAGACTGGTTTTGTGGGAGGGTACCTTGATAGTTACTGCTGTAATGGTCTTGAGTCTTTATAGCAGGTTTACACAGAATCCTCTCAGACTTTTATTGATAAGCTTCCTGTGATTTTTTTTCCTTACTGTTTAGAACATCTGTTTTTAATTACGGTAAACAAGATGACTTGGTATTTAAGCCACTGCTATTCATCAGATGTGTCTAGTTGATGTTTAACTTGCCCTCTTTGGGAGTAGAATTTAGGTAAAGGATGAGTGGTAAATAAATACCCTTTCGTTTGGGTCTCTAAGCAAGAAAAAAGTTTGAATCTCTTCAGTGATGAATATCAGTTAAAAAACAAAAAGCAAAATGTACCAGAGATTAGAAAAATAAAATAATTACTACAATTAATGTTCTAACTCTCTGAACTTTAGAAATTTCAGAGAGGCTTTTTCAAAGAGTTTCTGTTTAACATTTGTTTCTAAAAGACTTGTGAAATTGTCTCTGTGTTTGTTAGGCCATAGGCAGAAAGCATATCAAAACCAAAACAAGGTGTATAATCCATAGACTATATAAAATTATTCAAGCAAATCAGATTTGTTAAGTAGCATTTTAGCCAATGGCCATTATGCTGTAAAAAATATGTAACAAGTAATTTCTATTTAAAACCACAATATCTACAAAGATGTAATTAAAAAAAACCAATTAGTAGTACACAATCTTAGTATTGCTCCTTTTGCTCTACAAGGAAGGGGAATAGGCATTGCTACCAAATGAAATGGGCAGTGTGAAATATTATAGCCATGGATTAGTGGCTTAATAGTTAAATATGGGGTATACCATTCAGCTTTCAGTAAAAACCAAATACTGTGCACCACAAGTGATAGTTAAAGTTCAATACATTAGATCGTGCTCGCAATAGATTGTGTACTTTGAGTAAGAGCTTCTAGAATCATAAAACGTATCTTAAATAAAATAATAAAATAAAAGATTAATAACATTACTTAAAATTCCAAGAATCTAAAACGTCGCTATTCAGTCAGATGTTGCTGAATGAAGATCTTTCTAATTTTCTTCACAGCAAAGGCATAATTAGCAGTGCTTCTTGCTGAATAATTGTTATAGTTACCAAGAAGCCTTTCTATCTTTTGGGAGCTGAAGAAAAAGGTCTCCTGTCCAAGATAGGTGCAAGCCACTTCAATCTCATTGCTGTGTATAGGGCACATTCAGAGAGGTAATGTTAGTTATTTAGTTCGTTATTTATGGCCAAAAGCCAAATCAAAATATAAACACGCAAGGTTTACAAACATGTATTGTACATCAATAAATTTGCTGTAATCAAGAGTATTATACAAACTAATAATAAAAGCAAGCTAATAAAAGCAGGATAATAGTGCCAGAAAAATGATATATGAATCGACGTACAGTCTGCCCCAGTGGATAAACAGAACTGTTAAGTTAGAACATAACTAAAACTAAGAAGGTTTATTAACTACCCCACCAAATCAGCAGGGAAAGTGAGCATCATGGATGTAATTAAATATGTTCATAATACAAGAATGACGTAAAACATTCTGACAACCACTAAGTAGTAACAGGTAGTAAACTAATAAAACCAGGGAATCAAAATACAACCAAGCACCTACCCCCACCTGGACAGTTAGTTCACTTGAATGGCATGTTTAGAATTTACCCCACCTATTAATATAAGCATATACCACTCAAAAAACAAACTAAAACCAGGAGGGGAGTGGTGGAAAAAGGGGATCAACTTGCAGCCAGTCCCACCAAGGTCAGCAGAGCACAGTGAACCTTATAGATGTAAATAATGTGCTCATAATGCAGAAGATCCTACAAAGAATCATATTGACCTGGGCACCTGTCATTAAGTGTCAAGCCCTTTCATTTTTCTAATCTTCTCCAATGAAATCAAGAAGTTGCCCAGTTCAGCCAGAGTAGACATGAGCTATTTTGCAAGAGGCAGAGCCAGATTGTCTTCAAATGGTCTGACCAATCATAAATTTGAACCAGAAGAGGCAAAAGAAAACCATTCCTTTCCTTAGTATAAAAGGGGCATTGCCACAGAATGTGCTCTGTGTCCTCAACTACACCCATGGGCAAGTACAGAGATGTTCGCTGTAGGCAATTTTATTCCAACTCCCTACAAAAACTGCAATTAAATTCAATTTGATTAAATCTCAACTTTATGATCAGTCTTCTATGCTGATGGCACGGCACTAATGCCAGATAGGGGGAAAGGTCTGCCTCGATTTTAAATAATCCAAAAAGCGGCAAACATTTTGCATGTCTAATTATAGCAATCTGATTGAATAGCTATGTCAGTCATCCACAAAGCAATAGTAGCTTTATCACAAGGGAGCGACAGTTTATCCACTGAGTTCCAGTGGTCCCCCAAACCAGCCCCAAACAGAGCCGCCTTAATTTCTTGCATCTATTTAAAATGAGAATTTGCAGTACTCCAGTATTCTAGTAGGCACTGTTTGGGATACCTATTAGGGGATTGAGCTCTAATTTTCAGCCAAAAATTGATCTGTTGGAGGCTTGTCAATACCTTCATTCTAGAGAACCAGTTTCAAGCGTCAAATGAGCCCCTGGGGTATTCTGATGTACCCCAAGCAGACGTCTCAAAAATATATTTTGGGCACATTCAACCTTCCTACCATTCAATCCACAAATCTCAGCCCCATAAAGTAATGTGGAGGGCATTTTAAGGCTTCCCACTTTTAATGCCTCTTTCCATGGCCTTTTCCCATAACTACTGTAAAAAGTAAAAATCTCCGCACAGGACTGGTGAGATTTAGTCACCAATCTCTCCGCGTAGCTGGCCCAGGTCAGAGAGCTCAAAAACGTCAGACCCAAATAAGTAAGTTTAACCACAGTCTTCAACGGTTTCCCCCCCAAAAAGCATTTATGCAATTTCTTCTCTCCAAATGACATAACCTTTGATTTCTGGGCATTAACCTCTAGTTTATTTATTTATTATTATTATTATTATTATTATTTATTTTATTAACAAGCATTTATATAGCACCAGCAATGTACCTGGCGCTTTACAAAGTAATTGAATAGACACAGTCCTGCCCTAGGGCTTACAATCTAAGAGACGGGAGGGAGGAGGGGGAGATGAAGGAAGGGGAACAGAGGGAGAGACAAGGAGTGTAACATTCATGAGGATGCAAGGTCCCAGGTGCACGCGCTTGGCTTAGTTACATCAAGAATGATGGCTGCTTGGTCCATGTGATGAGGATATGAGTACACAGACCTTAGGTAACAGATTTGTACTGGATGAAGTGTATCAGCAGGAGTTAGGTGAGGGGAGCAAGAAGTCGGGGAGGGCAGAGCGGAAGAGGTGGGTCTTGAGGAAGGATTTGAAGGTACGAAGGGAGGGGGTGAGGGGGATGTGGGCAGGGAGGGAGTTCCAGGCATGGGGGGCAGCTAGGGAGAAGGGATGAAGGTGGTTAGGGGAGCAGGGGAGGCGTGGGAGGGCGAGAGAGGGGACAGAGGAGGAGCAGAGTTCACGGACTGGAGTACGGAGGGAAATCAGTGCAGAGAGGTAGCGGGGAGCAAGGTTGTGAAGAGCTTTATAGGTGAAGACTAGGAGCTTGTGCAGCATTCGTTCAGGAAGGGGGAGCCAGTGAAGAGAGGAGAGGAGCACAGTAGGAGTAAAATGTATTCACAGCACAGTAGGAATACAATTTATCCAAGAAGCACTGCAAGCCAACCTTCAAAAAGGCTAATAAAACAGCGTTGTCTGCATATAATAAGCATGACACTGGTTGACCAAGAAACTTCAAGGCATGGAAAGAGTCATCCAACAGTGAACCCCACAAACCAGACAAAAAAACATGGAATAGAACAGGAGCCAAGGGCAGCCCTGGTGGAACCCCGTCTCCACTTCCACTGCTCCAGAGAGGTAATGGACAAGATCCTCAGCTGCCCTGGGCATACAAGGGCATCGGTGGTCATCTCACTTCATGCCAATGATTTTGCCTTCCAGAACTTGGGAGAGAAATGTCTGAGATCTTAAGGAAGTAACCATTTTGGCATTTTAATTGGGCCTGTGATCTAGCCTTCACCTTGGGAAGGTAACTAAAAAAACAGACACATCCCATTTATGATTCTGATGAGATCTCTGCATGGGACAATAAATCAGAGGCCAAGGGGAGGGTATAGTGGGCAGTTGTTGCTCACCTCCAGTGCTCCTATATCAGAGCTAGTGGAGGACTCTGATTGTGGAGCTAGTTGGGAGGGGGTAGTTGTGTTTATGTGATGCCCATCACAGGAAGGCCGAAAGTTCTCCATATGGGAAAGGGGCTTTGCCCTATTCAAATCACGAGTAAAAGTATCAGTAATATTGGTGTTACAATTCCCAGATGAAAGTCTAACGGGAAGAAGTGCAGAAGGCTGCTGTGTCTCCTGTCGCAACTGCCATAAGCCACTGATCATAATTTGAAAATCTAGAAATGCATTATTTCTATGATTTCTCAAGGTAGCTTCTCAATAGTGTTTCTAGAACTTAAACAATCAATGCATCTAAACCCTGAGGCTTTGCACAAGGTCATATGGGACCCCACAGACTCCTAAGTACTCTGAATTACTTCTAGTGAATTTGGCAATTGAAAAAAATCCTGAGGCAGGGATTTGACATATCAGAGTTTCCATCTGAGAGGGAGAATAATCTTTCTCAAAAGGTACAGAAGTGAGTCACAGAGGAACATAGGGTCACACACGTGTAACACGGGCCTACATGTAGACTACAAGTCTGGTAAATATGTAAAGCAAAAGGTTCCACATGTATGTAATGTTACAATTGAGAACTGTAAAACCCAAATCAGAGCTGTGACACGTGATCAAGCTCCAGGAAATGGAAAGACAGTTTTGTTGGTTGCCACAGACGGGGGGGCCAGACATGGCCAGAGACATTTATATGCTAATTCAGGCAGCCATCGCCTACATGCAAGAGACACAGAAAGCTGATAAAGACAACAAAGGGAATTCTAGAAGCGTGAGAAGATACGAGGAGTTTCCTCCTGGGGATATAAGGAGTTGTACCCCAGAGGGGGCAGTGACGATCAGTGACTATCAGGAATTCACTCACCATCTTGCAGCCAGCAAGGCTGGAAAGACATGAACTGAGAGACAGGTCTTTGCTCTCTAGCAACTCTAAGTCTGGGGACCCAGTTGCTTACATCAAGGACTGAGAAGAACTTATGGACTTTTGTAGGGTAATATGCTTATTTAGGAACTCAACCAGTATAGGTTAGGAATGCGTTATATTTACCTTTGATTTCTAGTAACCACTCTCTATCAACAATCTTGCTTATGTAATCAATAAACTTACTTACCTTTATGAAGAAGTGTCAGTGTCTAACATTGGAACACAAGTGAGCAACAAGAGTTCTCAAGCTATTGCAAACCCAGAGATTAAAGAGTCTGTAAACGGGAAGGATCAGGCCCTTGAGTGACAAAGGTGTTGTCCCTGCAGCAGGCTTGAATCAGCCAGAGGGAGAAAACTGGTCCAAGTGGGCTGTGCGCGAGGGAAACTGAGTCACTCAAACCCGGTAAAGGGGTGCGGACCTCCAACCCATGACAGTGAGAATAGCTGTTTTCAATACAAAAGGGTGGGTGGGCCTACTCCGGGGGGTAAATCTATAAGGTTTCTCAACCTCCATGGAGGTAGGAGAGCCAGGGTATGGATTTTAGCTGCTAGTCCTCATTTCACATTCATGATTGAAGGAAACAAGGAAAGTCAGAAATAGAAGATGTCTTTTGTGGGAACCTTGGTGTTCTTGCTACATGTGATTACCATGTCAAAGAGAAGAAAAGACAGGCCACACAGAACAGACGCTTATATCCAAATATACTTTTCCAGGGCAGTCCAGCAGATCTTGTATCAGCACAAAAAAACCCTTTTAGAGTTCCTGTCAACAATGCAGTCCTGCCCAAAACAAACATCAAAAGGCAGTATATGTATTACAAGATATTAAAAAGAGTTCCATCAGTGTCCTGAGTCAGTATGCAAGGCAAAGTTTCCATATACTTTTGGAGTTCTTCCCAGGTGTCACCAATAAGCTCTCGGCAGAAAATCCACTGGTGGCGGATCATCAGGAATGCTGTATCTCTCCACCCTTACTTCTGCTATCTCCCTTGATAGACAACACTACTATGCCTCCCGCATTGAGTCCTGTTCTCGGGACCCTCGCCGCCTGTTCTCTACCTTTGACTCCCTCCTCAAACCTCCCTGTCCTCCCACTCCTTCTTCCCTTTCTGCTCAGGATCTTGCCTCCTTCTTCACCTCCAAGATAGACAAGATCCGCCTCGACATCGCTTCCCACTCCTCTCTTCCCACTCCCACCCCTCTTCCTCCTCCCCCTCCTTCTCTCATGTCCTCCTTCTCCCCTGCCTCCCTTAAGGAAATCTCCTCTCTGCTCTCCTCCTCCAACCCTTCCACTTGCCCCCTTGATCCCATTCCTTCCC
>QEPC01013002.1:6154200-6170937 GCA_003113815.1 Sphenodon punctatus | reverse complement strand
GTGTGTGTGTGTGTGTGATTGGCTGACCATTAAACGCCTCCTTTGGGCTGAGTGGCCAAGCCTCGCTACTAAGGCAAGGAGAGAGGGGAAAACTCCCCATTTGTCTAGAAGCCAACAGCTTTGGAACCAAGAGAAGCCTTCCTAGGGTGACTCTGGGGTTTGGCCTCCAATGCAGGGAGGAAACCCTGGGAAAAGAGTGCCTGGAACAAGGCGAGCTCTTGGGAAGCTGTGGGGTTTATGCCTTTTGGGGTTCACATGTCTTGAGTGGTGTGAACGCCCTCTTAATTACACTCAGGTGGTGGCAGCGGAATACTAAGGGTTTTGGGGGGTTTGCCAGCTTTGGGAACCCCTGATCAGAGATTTGGAGAAACACAGTGAGGTGGGTGGCTCAGCTGTATAGCACCCCCCTACTGGCGTTTTGCCACAGCCACCATCATCTATGCCTTCATTACCTCCGGACTGGACTATTGCAACACGCTCTACGTGAGGCAAGTTGTTGACTGTCCAGAGGCTGCAGCTAGTGCAGAATGCAGTGGCCCGTTTCCTTACAGGGATGGGTTGTTGCGAGCACATTACACCAGTGCTCTGTTCTCTGCACTGGCTGCCTATTGTCTTCTGGGCCCGATTCAAGGTGTTGATACTGACCTATAAAACCCTAAACTGCCTGGGCCCCGCTTACCTACGGGAGTACCTCAGGCCCTGGGCCATAGTGTGGCCCCTGTGATTGGCCGGGGACACCCGACTCGAAGTCACCCAGGTTTCCTGGGTGGCGACAATGGGGAGGGCGTTCTCAGTGGCTGCTCCTATTCTGTGGAATTCACTCCTGACAGAGGGCCGCCTAGCTCCAGACCGCCCCTCTTTCCAGAGACAGTGTAACACCTGTCTGTTCTGCCAGGCCTTTGGGGAGGGAGACGGGGAGGGTGGGAGGATGGGGGGGATTTAGTGTTGTTCTTTTCGTGAGTTTTTATAAATTTAATGTATTTGTTTTAATTACTGAATTGTTTTCATAATGTTGAATTTGGTTGTGAGCTGCCCCAAGCTGCCATGTGGGCAGGAGGGAGTGGGCTAGAAATGTGCCCAAATAAATAAATAAATATTGTAGTATACGGCTGCTTTCCCATGAGCTGCTTTGGCGCTGCAGGAGCATGAGCTATTCAAATGTAGTGCAGCTTCCGTCTCATGGGAAAGAAGGAAGTGCTGCTTTGCCACTGGGAAGCTCACGTAATGGACGGTATGATTTCACTACCCTGTCTGTTGCGTGAGCTTGCAAGCGTGAATGCCGCACTTCCTCCTTTATGGGAGCTGCACTAGGTTTGAATAGTAGAAGTTCTCGCAGTACCAAAGCAGTTTACGGGAAAGCAAAGGCTGCTTGCCCACATTCGATTTTTGTCACACAAAAACAGCACTAAAATGAGATTGCAGCATGGGTGCATCCCACGTAAAATTTCTTATTTTTATAATGGATCTGTGGTTTGGATCCATTATAAAAAATAAAGGATCCATGATCATATTACTGCACCAGGGAACCCCTGGTGGTGGTGGGCAACCGTAGGGGGTTCCCTGATGGGGGGCTTGGAGACCCATATTTATTTATTTATTACAGTTGTACCCTGCCTCTCTTGCCAACGGCGACTCGGGGTGGCTTACAATAACAATCAAACATCGATATCAAACATATAAAATATATAAATATAAAAATACATAAAATATATAAATCCTGATCTGTACATAAAACAACTTCCCACCCATCCATCCATCCCAACCCACCCTCCCCCACCAAACATCTGACAGAAGAGGCAGGTTTTATATTTTCGCTGGAAAGCAAGGAAATCTGGGCTGAGGCAATCCTCCACCAGGAGGGCATTCTATAGCAATAGCGCATCCACTAAGAATGCTCGCCTAGCCGTTTGGACCCACCGATAGTGTGGGACCTCCAGGAAGGTGCTCCCAGATGACCGCAGGGGCGGCCCAGGGGATGAGGCAATCTCTCAGGTAAACAGGACACAGACCGTGAAGGGCTTTAAAGGTCAAAACCAGCCCCTTGAATCAGGCCTGGAAGACAGCGCCATGCTTGGAGCACCAGTTAAATGTACTCCCTACGACCCATCCCAGTAAATAGGCAGGCTGCCGCATACTGCACTAGCTGCAGCTTCTGAACTGTCAATATGGACAGCCCCACGTAGAGAGCATATCCCAGTTTCCCCCCCTCCCCTCCCCCAAGGAAGTGGCACCAGTGCCCTAGCAAAGCCCCTTTGCCTGGCCTCCACTTCCCTAGGGGGTTCCCTGGTGGTGGTGGTGGGACCCATACCCCAGTTTTCCCCCCCCCCCCCAGGGAATATGCTAAGAAAACAGCTCCCTGGAACGGTCACCCTTTACTGACCGTTTCTAGTGTTGGGAGGAGAGAAAAGCGAAGGAGGATCCATGGCTCTAGCAGCGCTTGGCAATGGGTCTTTTCTGGGGCGCCACTTCCCTAAGGGCTCTCTGATGCCCCCCACCAGGGAACCCCCTAGGGAAGTGGCTCACAGCCAAAGCCCCTTTGCCGAACTCTGCTAGAACCATGGATACTCCTTCCTTTCTTTCTCCACCCAACATTAGCAGTGTTTCGCAAAGGGGACACACGCATCTGTCAGAATTTCATGGTGTGTGCATGCAAATTTAACATTAATTTCCAATCATGTGAGTGACAGGGCTGGATTTGTCAGCCCTGTCATCCATGATGAAACTACAGTTAATTTCACTGACTCTTGAGAAAGAGGGCAGTCTCACATTACACAATCTCACATTAGATAAAAATGAACGTAAGGTTGTGTAACGTGGGCAAGCAGCCTAAGACCACATTCACACTTGCAGCAGCACACAGTTTTTGGCTCCCGCAAGCTGAAATCTGTGCAGAGTTTGGCTGGTGTGAAAGCCTTTGCCCTCCCGCATGGCTTTGCTGTAGATCACCCAGAAGAGTACAGAGCAAGGAAATCCAGCTCTGTACTCTTTCTGGTGATTTTCGGCAAAGCCGCATGGTGAGCGGGGAGTCTTTCACATCAGCTGGACTCCGCGCAGATTTTGGTTCTGGCAGTTTCTCCTGGAGCCAAAATCTGCATGGGGCCGGCCGCCGTTGCAAGTGTGAATGTTGTCTAAGATACTCGGTGTATGTAGTTTGTTTCCACTTTATCTGGTGAGCGGCAGCAGCAACATAAAAAAGAACTTGGACATTCACATGGAAGTCAACAACTAAAAGTAGATGAGGAAGTTTAGATAATACATTATTTTTGTTTTGTTTGAAGAACGTTGGGGGGATGGGATGGGAGAGATTAGAGCAATGGGATAAAGAACATCTGGCTACTCAGTTATAGGTTCGGATTTTGCATGGTCCCACAGTTCCTGTCAGAAGCCCTCTTTCAATGCGGTTTCTGCCCATGTATGTAGAGCTGTTGATTTGAAGCCCAGAAACTGCTTCCTTCTGATGATCTGGTTTCCCATTGGAGAGCTGTCCATGTGACAAACTACTTGCACTTCAGTTGGCAGTCTTAACAAAGATGCCAAGGATTGAGACCAAAGTACATTTGCACTTCTAAGTCATGGTGAGGCACACTAATGCAATAGTATGAACAAGCTAGTGTTGCCACTCCCCATCCTGTGCCTGCTCTGTAAACCAGAGGAGAAATTTATTCTTCCGAACGCTAATGTCTTTTTATTTTTTTAGATATTATCAATGAGTGCTGTTATCAGCAGTTTCAGCTTCATTAAATATGTAAATGTAGAAGATGGCTTTCATTAATAATACAGTATTTCTGCATCAAATGAAGGAACTGGATGTCTTATATAAGAGGTACACCAGTCTAAGCTATTCTCTCACAGGGGAAGTAGCATATTTTATGAAGATAGGCTGCATATAGGAGGACAAAACCCAGTAACTTATGAATGAACACGCAACCTGTTTTTCTGGCCTGGCAAAAAAATGAGTTTTTGTTGTTTTAAAAACATTTGCAAGCCATCATTGCATTATTACTGTCTCATACTGAATTTATTATAGTAAACTTTGTCACATCATTTTCTCTTGTCCACGGGCCCATATGAGCTTCACATCTGGTGAACATTCAGGAACCTTTTGAAAAACATCATTGCATTTTTGTTCTTGGAAATGTGCGTTGCAAACATCTTAAATCAGCTTCCACTGCAGAAAACACTAAAGTCTAAAGCAGCTATTGCAAAATGACAAAACCACCAAAAATGATGATATTAAGACTGCTTTTGGGGCTGGAAAACCATTATCTACTAAGTCAGAGTAAGTAACTGCTTCACTATTGGTTTCCCTAACACACTGTTGTAGAACAATGTTTCTTTGATGTTCCATTGAAATCACAACGGAATGCAAATGTATTTCAAGCAGCATTAAAGATGTGCTTCTTTCGGCCATGCCTGGCAGGTAGAGTAGAAGTGACTAAGAATGGGGAAAGGATTCCCTCTGTTTTATAATAATTAAAGTATTTTCTTTGTTTTTTTCAATTTTGATGTAATTTTTTCCATTAGTGATAAAGAAAAGCTGGCTTCTGACCCAAGAGTATACAATTATAACTGCTGGCAAAGCATGAGATATTAAAGGAGAGGAGACAGGGAGAAAAGGATACTAAATGAAATGCTGTATAAAAAAATAAAAAATAGAAACCTGGTGAACCAGTAATACTAGAGCCAGTTAAGCACTTCACATTATTGAAACTTAAAAACATTGCTTAGAAAAGCGTTAAAATATATTAGTTTATTTTTTTATTCTGTCTGGCCAAACATTGGAAGTGCTAACTTTTAAAAAGTTAACTCAGGGTTTCCCAGACTAGATTGTCTTGCATCCCCTCCTAGCCAAACTCTGCTAAGAACCAAAATTAATTGCAAATTTTGTGATTGTAGGGATGTTGGAAACCTTTATAAAAACCTGAAATTGCAAGACTGCAAATAGTGAGAATCTCAGCTTTCTTTCTTTCTTTAAATGTAAGTTTCTAGTCTTCTCGTTTGTGGGGGAAAAGCTTGAGAACTTTCCTGCTCTAAATGTTCTAAGGATCAGAAACTAGATGGCAAATAAAAAGGACCCCAAATCTATTATTTTCAAAGTTTCATTATTTTAAAATCAATATCATGCTTTTAGGAGCCTGGCTTATTTTTCAGTATACCTGTGGTTGGCGTTGCAATACTTCTTCCCCCTAATTTGCCCAACCCTTCCCTTTCTTCCCTCCTTTCCCTCAATCTTTCAGGCACACAAACCCTTTGGTCATTTTTACACGAGATGGTCCCACTCATGCACATGCAGATCCACTGCGTGGGCATAAGTCGGTACCGCCTGTGTGCATGACGCAGCCGGTGAGTGGGAGTGTGTGTGTGCTGCCGCAACCCACGCATCCCCACTCACCCCCACACGTTCCCACTCATGGAGCAACTGGCGAAAACAGAAGTTGCTCTGTGAGTAGGGATGTGTGGGGATGCGTGGGGGTGGGGGGGTGCCCGTGTGCACCAGCACCAATGCTGCAGCACACTCCCCCTCCCCCCACACTCCCATAGCTTGTAAAAAAATGGCATCTGTCTCCTTCCTTTTGTACCATTGGTGAGGCACAAAGGCTCTACCCAACCCCTTTCCTTCAGCTCTTCTGCTGGCCTACGATCATCCCCATCCCACTACCTTACTGCTGTTCCCGTTTGGTTCTGCTGCCTCTCTCCACCATGGCTCCTCAGCAGTAACCCACCCCACTGCTACTGCTGCTCCTCCCCAACCCCGCCGGGCTCCGTTCCCAGTGATGTGCAGTTGTGGACAGGACTAGAGAGCCTTTAGAACAAATGGAAGCACCAGAGCACTGAGAAGATTTGCGGGGGCTAAATCCTCCTCAGCACCAGCTGTTAGCCACATAAAAGGGTAGTGATGCTTATGTCCAGTGATGCGGGTGACAACACTTGAGCCCCTGCTCCGCCTGCAGGGCGAAAGTCAGGCATATCAGCCTCCCCCCACCCCCCAATCCCTCTTCTGCACATTTTGGGAAATATTTTAGAATTAATTTCATTTGTTACAAGCTAAGTAAAGAAGCAAATGTATGTAGAAAACATACAGGCATTAAGCTTTGCTAATACAATTAGATTTCATGTAGTCTTTGGGTAAGGAAACACAATGTATCTGAGGTGAGACTGAACTCCTGTCTGTGGCAAGACCTCAAGTACTGTGTGTAGTTATTTCTGCAAGACTGGGATGAAGAAGATGCAAGTAGTTTGACAAAACACATGATGAAGTGATCATTTTTGCTTCAATATGTTCATTCACTTTATTCCAATTTTTCCAAAATTAGATTTCCCCCCTCTGTCTCACAAGCAAATGAAAGCTATTTATCCATACTGCTAAATCAGATCCACAAGGTGTTTTCTTCTGTCTGTTAAAATATGAGTAGATCCACTGAACTCAGTGGCATGCTGAATATAGTTATGTATGAATATAGTTATGTATGTTCAGAAGTGTTTGAATGTTTGGAGCCTAAGTTAGTCAGTGGTAATTTACTATGAAAAGCAATGACTTAGGGCTCATTCTGACGTTTGCTTAATTCGCACAGCCACAGCGGCGGCAACGTTTGATTTAAAGCAACGCGCACTTCCGGGTTGGTGTGAATGCACCTAGTGCACACAATTCAACGTTATACCGAATTTTTAAAGGTTGGTTTGAGCAGCTTTTCAAAACGCACTCCACCAGTTCACATAACGCTGAATTGTGCGCAGTAGGTGCATTCACACTAACCCGGAAGTGCGCGTTGCTTTAAATTGAACGTTGCCGCCGCCACGGCTGTGCAAATTAAGTGAATGTCAGAATGGGGTCTTATCCTAACAGTAAGTGGATTTAGAGCTAGAAACCTAAAACTTCCCCCAAATGAAAGGTTTCTTGCAAAGCTATATTATACTATTCTAGCATTCTTATACCACATTCTCATGCATTTTCATAATTTGGTCATATAAACATTTACCATACCGCACGATGACGGCATTGTATTTGACTTGAACTACTTGCCACCTTTCAGTATTTCCAACATGAGCCATCTGTTTTGAATATTTGGTTCACAATATCCAATCAGTTACATGGAGAGATGACTGCAACATTTGAGTGCAGTTGAGTATAATCTATTGAGCAAAATAAAGACTTTCAGTGTCTTTTTACATTTAAACTTCGGGTACACATAACAATATCTTATTTGGAGGTGCACAATGCCAAGTCAAATGGTAAAATATGTTCAGTTAAGTTTGAAATGAAGAAAGAAGAGAAAATGCTCCTGACTTAATAATGAACTTTTTCTTTGGGGACTTAACTTTTGACTCAGTGAGAGAGCCAAAATGAAAACCAGAATGAGTGAGGGCCTTGACGTAACCTGGTTTTAATTAGCCCTCGCAAAGAAGCTTTTCTGCTGAAACTCTCAGGTTGAAGAGTTCAGGCATAAAAACTCATTGTATAGCCAAACGTGGAACTTAGGACATTCAAACAAACATTTCTGTATAGTTGTCAGTGGTATTTGCTAACACAACTTAAACTAAGCCACTTTCTCTTAAGAGAGGCAGGAGGGGCAGGATATAAATGTATAAAATAAATAAAATAAGTTATCCTATCTATTGTACTGTTTCATTTTAAGCTTTAATGTCAGTACAAGATGCTTTGATATTAACAACCATGAAAAATTCATTATTGTGGGTTCTTTTTCTATTTTGTTTTCTCCCCAATTATACATAAACCTGGCCTTGTTCAGGCTGGTCACAGTTAACCTCTATCTGAAATACATGCACATATCAGGTAGTGATCCATATGATAATGGAGGATATCTTGCAGTCAAAGACCAAAAAGTGATTAAGTTAAAATAGTTTTGCTGCAAGGATAAACTGTGACAGTTACATAAAACCTGCATCTTGTCCCATGGTTACCATATAATTATAAGGTTCATATTGGCATGGGGCTGAGTATGTTTCAGAAGCAATCTACAAACTTCGTTTGCAAAGTGACTTTTGTCATGTTTATACAATGCCCTCTACTGGAAGGTTCATAATGGCTCCAGTGTCAACATCAGAATAAAAAATTATGGAGTGCTGCAGTTTTGTAGGATCATGATATAAACAGAGGGGAAAGGTATGAAACCAAACCCAGCAAAATTGTGCTGGTGTGAATAAATCGGCTCCATTCCTCAGCAGCTGGAAGATGTCCAAATCCTAAAACACCATCAGTCATCCTGGATGACTAGATGAGATCATAAACACAATAAGTAAAAATAAGCTTGTGCTCCGCTTAAGTTGTGATTGGCACAGTAAAGTCAACTTTTACCTGAAACTCTATGTGCAACTTCTTCTAAAATAACCTAATTTTCTTTTCCCACCCACTCATGATTCCTCCAAAAGCAATTTACTAGCTATAGAATGTAACAGTCAACTTCGGTTTTGCTAGACTGTGTTTTATGCTTTTAGAAACTGTTTTCACACACTTTCGTGGGGTGATGTTTACTTGATCTTTGTCACTTTGTTTAGTTCAATATAAACTTCATATTTTGGCATCTAACTCCATATACAAGAGTCCAGGGGTCATTTCAGACGTGACGGGCCCGGAGGCCCGCCACGCTGTACCACGGACCAGAATCTGTCTCGGATCCCGGTCAGGAATCAGGCCGTCCGTCCTTTAGACGTGCTGGCTTCATTCTAGAGGGGGTTGGGGGAGGGGCTGCGCAGGGAGGGGGCGGAGCTGCGTGGTGCGATGTGTGGCCATACAGCCCTGCCCCCCCGCGCTCCCCCACCCGCCCTCCGGGAGATGGGTGGGCGCAGCGGCCAAGACGGCCACTGCACCCGATCCCGTATCGCGGTCTGAGCCACGATTTGGGATGGGCCAAAGTAACAGACGTTACTTTTGGCCCATCCCAGATCGTGGCCAATCTAACCACAGTTCTGGACCGCTGGCCGGTCGGAGGTCCAGATCCGTGGTTAGCTTTGACCCCCGCCAGAGATTCACTGTGGTGAACATCTGGCGTGAGCCAAACAGACATTTGCGTGATCACAGTCGCCACCGGGAATCCACTGGGATTCACTGTGGTTGACTGTGATCTCGTAACGTCTGAAATTACCCCAGGTTACAGAACTATCAGCTGAATGATCTAGGGAACTTGACAAAATTGTGAGCAGCAAGTTCATTTAATGTTCTATGTATGGAAAATATTTTTCTAACACTGAGGTTTGTGAAATCGAACAGTAGTCTCCTGAACGAAGTCATGGAAGCTTTCACCATTTTCCCTCAAATTGCTCCATTAGCAGAAGATTCATTCATTTCAGTGAGGTTTGTGCTGGCACAGCATTTTGAGGATCAGACTACCTGATTTTAAGGCCAGTGGGGCTTGGCCTTACTAAGACCATTGTGGCCATCTTTCTAGAAATTCATAGAAAGATATTGAGTCACTTCCACTCTGTCAAAATTCCTCTTCAGTCTCTCTTCTGTCTGTTCTTCTATTCTATTAAAACTGCTTGCACAATGCTTTCTAATGGCTTTTTCTCGCTAGTGCATGGCAATAATATCTCATCGATGGAGTCTTTTAACAATAGACTAGACCATGCACAGAAGTATGTACTTTAAAAGGTAACCCCGTACTGACTACAAAGTATACCAGGAATTCCAAATTCTTTGGTTCTTTTGATTCCACATTATACTTAGCCAATAGCTTCCTAAGACAGTACGTTCTTAGGAAGTTAGATGCTAGGTTGTATAGCTATAAGTAAAACGAGGATCCCAGTCAGTAGTTAAAAAGTTGGACATTGCAGAATCAAGTTGAGGCCTTTCAAATGCTTCCTGACTGTTTTCATGATTAGATAGGATAGGCCATTGTAAAATGTGAAGTTGCATATTCTGGAGAAGTTGGTTTAGTAGCAGAACTCTAATAAAAGTTCACTTGTTTTCAAGAGTCCTGGAGCATGTGCAGCTGCTAGTGAAAACTTCATTGCTAGGTCACTGATTTGAATTCAACCTAGGTTGTAGTGTGTGTGAAAGGCCTTTTCCAGCTATGCAGTGGTTATGCGAAAAGAGCTGCAAGCTGAGTCCAGTTCTTACAAGGCAGGTTGGTGCCAAATTGGCAAAGAGGCCCAAAATGGAGTAAGCGGAGAGTCTGAGCTACTTGCTATACCTAACGCTGTTGCATGCTTAGTTTTTTATTTTGTTTTACAGATACAAGCTTTAGTTTGATTGTCCTACGAGCCTGGCAGGTTTCATAGGTGCTAAATTTTGACTTCAAATACAAAGTCTGAGAGCAGACATGGGGAGGGAACAGAAGTGACCACAGTGCTACAGCAACCCGGGTCAGGACAGGAAGCTGCGGTGCACAGAGTCCGGACCAGGTCGGGCCACTCACCACATATTCTCACGGCCATGCTGCCAGGGAGGGTGGGGAGACTCAGGAATTTGTTGCCAGCCCCGCCACTGCGCCCAGCGCCCCGGTCCCTGCTGTGATGGGGAGCCATGGTGGCTGGCCATAGTGGACCTGATCCAGGCTGGATCACATCGAGCAACACCACACATGATAGCCAGCTGCGGCACTGTTTTGTCCCAGTCAGGTGGAGCCTAGCCTGGGCTGTGACCTGGAGCTAGAGCCCAGGTTAGCCTCTGAAATGACCCGGGGCAATCCCGGGCCAACATCTGGCGACCCCTCAACAGACATGCCGGTGGCCCATGGACCAAAGCATGAAAACGCGTGCCACAGCAGGCCACCATCATGTCTGTTTTAAACCATGGTATAGCTGCCTGGTCCTACCCTCTTAAGAATTGATAGCTACAAGGAAGTGAACTTGTCTTTTGTTTCAGCTGAGATTAGATGTTAGAGGATGAAAATTTTGGATGGGTCACTGCATGGATTTACCTCTTTTTCAGGATTATGATGCTCCACCCTCAGAAAATAATAAAAATGAGAAGGGTTTCGAAAGAGATTCAAGTAAAACTGCCTCCTCTCAATAGGCTAAATAACAATATTTTATTCTTGTTCAGTTAGACCGAGACTAAGATGAGGAGGAACCACTAGATCACCACATCACCAACACACAAGATTATTATTATTATTATTAACAAATATTTATATAGCGCCAGCAGTGTACCTGGCACTTTACAAAGTAATAAAATAGACACGGTCCCTGCCCCTAGGGCTTACAATCTGAGAGACAGGAGCTGGGGGAGAGACTTAGGAAGGGGAACAGAGGGAGAGACAAGGGGTCTAACATTCATGAAGATGCGAGGTCTCAAGTGCACGTACTTGGCTTGGTTACGATGAGAATGACAGCAGGCAGGTCCATGTTGCAAGGATAAGGGTAAACCGATCGTAGGTATAGGAATAGTGGCTCAGCAGGATAAAGAGTCAGACAGAGCAGAGCGAAAGAGGTGAGTTTTAAGGAGAGATTTGAAGGTATGAAGGGAGGGGGCAAGGCGGATGTGGACAGGGAGGGAGTTCCAGGCATGGGGGGCAGCAAGTGAGAAGGGACGAAGGCGCTTAGGGGAGCAGGGAAGGCGTGGAAGGGTGAGAGAAGGGACAGAGGAGGAGCGAAGTGCACGGGCTGGAGTATGGAGGGCGATAAGTGCAGAGAGGTAGGGGGGAGCAAGGTTGTGAAGAGCTTTATAGGTGAAGACTAGGAGCTTGTGCAGGATTCGTTCAGGAAGGGGAAGCCAGTGAAGCGAAGAGAGGAGGGGCTGCACATGGTCGAAGCGACTGGCGAGGTAGATGACCCTGGCAGCAGAGTTTTGGACAGAGATGAGGGGAGAAAGGTGAGACCGGGGAAGGCCAGTGAGAAGGAGGTTACAGTAATCGAGGCGAGAGATGACCAGAGCATGAACAAGAGTTTTGGCAGACGAGACAGAGAGAAAAGGGCGAATCTTAGCAATGTTATGGAGGGAGAAGCGACAGGATTTAGCAACAGAGTCAATGTAGGGTTTAAAAGAAAGGGCTGAGTCAAAGATGAAGCCTAGGCTACGGGCTTGGGGGACAGGCAGGATGGTGACTCCATCAATAGTTATTGACAGTGAGGAAGGAGAGGAAGGATGAGGGGGGAAGATAAGGAGTTCAGTTTTAGCCATGTTGAGTTTGAGTTGACGTTGAGACATCCAGGTAGAGATGTCAGAGAGACAGTTGATGAGACGAGCTTGAACAGAGGGAGAGAGAGAGGGAGTAGAGAGATAGAGTTGAGTGTCATCAGCATAGAGGTGGTATTGGAAGCCATGGGAGGCAATGAGTTTGCCTAAGGATGAGGTATAGATCGAGAAGAGGAGAGGGCCAAGAACAGAGCCTTGAGGAACACCAACTGAGAGGGGGAAGGAGGAGGAGGTGGAGTTGGAGAGAGACACATTAAAGGAGCGGTCAGAGAGGTAGGAGGAGAACCAGTTATGGACAGAGCCACAAAAGCCAAGGGAGTGAAGGGAATCCAGCAAGAGTGAGTGGTCAACAGTATCGAAGGCAGCAGAGAGATCAAGGAGGACAAGAATGGAATAGAGACGTTTAGATTTAGCCACCAGAAGATCGTTGGTGATCTTAGCGAGAGCAGTTTCAGTAGAATGAAGGGGGCGGAAGCCAGATTGGAGGGGGTCAAGGGAGGAGTTGGAGGATAGGAAGTCAAGGCAGCGGGAGTAGACAACACGTTCAAGCAGCTTGGAAGCAAAAGGAAGGAGTGAGACAGGACGATAGCTAGAAGGGTCAGAGGGGTCAAGAGTGGACTTTTTGAGAATAGGAGAGACTGTGGCATGTTTGAAGGCAGAAGGGAAAGAGCCAGTAGAGAGGGAGAGGTTGATGATGTGCAGGAAGGAAGGGGCGACAGTGGGAGTAATGGAGGTGAGGAGGCGGGAAGGAATGGGATCAAGGGGGCAAGTGGAAGGGTTGGAGGAGGAGAGCAGAGAGGAGATTTCCTTAAGGGAGGCAGGGGAGAAGGAGGACATGAGAGAAGGAGGGGGAGGAGGGAGAGGGGTGGGAGTGGGAAGAGAGGAGTGGGAAGCGATGTCGAGGCGGATCTTGTCTATCTTGGAGGTGAAGAAGGAGGCAAGATCCTGAGCAGAAAGGGAAGAAGGAGGGGGAGGACAGGGAGGCTTGAGGAGGGAGTCAAAGGTAGAGAACAGGCGGCGAGGGTCCCGAGAACAGGACTCAATGCGGGAGGCATAGTAGTGTTGTCTATCAAGGGAGATAGCAGAAGTAAGGGTGGAGAGATACAGCATTCCTGATGATCCGCCACCAGTGGATTTTCTGCCGAGAGCTTATTGGTGACACCTGGGAAGAACTCCAAAAGTATATGGAAACTTTGCCTTGCATACTGACTCAGGACACTGATGGAACTCTTTTTAATATCTTGTAATACATATACTGCCTTTTGATGTTTGTTTTGGGCAGGACTGCATTGTTGACAGGAACTCTAAAAGGGTTTTTTTGTGCTGATACAAGATCTGCTGGACTGCCCTGGAAAAGTATATTTGGATATAAGCGTCTGTTCTGTGTGGCTTGTCTTTTCTTCTCTTTGACATGGTAATCACATGTAGCAAGAACACCAAGGTTCCCACAAAAGACATCTTCTATTTCTGACTTTCCTTGTTTCCTTCAATCATGAATGTGAAATGAGGACTAGCAGCTAAAATCCATACCCTGGCTCTCCTACCTCCATGGAGGTTGAGAAACCTTATAGATTTACCCCCCGGAGTAGGACCACCCACCCTTTTGTATTGAAAACAGCTATTCTCACTGTCATGGGTTGGAGGTCCGCACCCCTTTACCGGGTTTGAGTGACTCAGTTTCCCTCGCGCACAGCCCACTTGGACCAGTTTTCTCCCTCTGGCTGATTCAAGCCTGCTGCAGGGACAACACCTTTGTCACTCAAGGGCCTGATCCTTCCCGTTTACAGACTCTTTAATCTCTGGGTTTGCAATAGCTTGAGAACTCTTGTTGCTCACTTGTGTTCCAATGTTAGACACTGACACTTCTTCATAAAGGTAAGTAAGTTTATTGATTACATAAGCAAGATTGTTGATAGAGAGTGGTTACTAGAAATCAAAGGTAAATATAACGCATTCCTAACCTATACTGGTTGAGTTCCTAAATAAGCATATNTCAGACGTGACGGGCCCGGAGGCCCGCCACGCTGTACCACGGACCAGAATCTGTCTCGGATCCCGGTCAGGAATCAGGCCGTCCGTCCTTTAGACGTGCTGGCTTCATTCTAGAGGGGGTTGGGGGAGGGGCTGCGCAGGGAGGGGGCGGAGCTGCGTGGTGCGATGTGTGGCCATACAGCCCTGCCCCCCCGCGCTCCCCCACCCGCCCTCCGGGAGATGGGTGGGCGCAGCGGCCAAGACGGCCACTGCACCCGATCCCGTATCGCGGTCTGAGCCACGATTTGGGATGGGCCAAAGTAACAGACGTTACTTTTGGCCCATCCCAGATCGTGGCCAATCTAACCACAGTTCTGGACCGCTGGCCGGTCGGAGGTCCAGATCCGTGGTTAGCTTTGACCCCCGCCAGAGATTCACTGTGGTGAACATCTGGCGTGAGCCAAACAGACATTTGCGTGATCACAGTCGCCACCGGGAATCCACTGGGATTCACTGTGGTTGACTGTGATCTCGTAACGTCTGAAATTACCCCAGGTTACAGAACTATCAGCTGAATGATCTAGGGAACTTGACAAAATTGTGAGCAGCAAGTTCATTTAATGTTCTATGTATGGAAAATATTTTTCTAACACTGAGGTTTGTGAAATCGAACAGTAGTCTCCTGAACGAAGTCATGGAAGCTTTCACCATTTTCCCTCAAATTGCTCCATTAGCAGAAGATTCATTCATTTCAGTGAGGTTTGTGCTGGCACAGCATTTTGAGGATCAGACTACCTGATTTTAAGGCCAGTGGGGCTTGGCCTTACTAAGACCATTGTGGCCATCTTTCTAGAAATTCATAGAAAGATATTGAGTCACTTCCACTCTGTCAAAATTCCTCTTCAGTCTCTCTTCTGTCTGTTCTTCTATTCTATTAAAACTGCTTGCACAATGCTTTCTAATGGCTTTTTCTCGCTAGTGCATGGCAATAATATCTCATCGATGGAGTCTTTTAACAATAGACTAGACCATGCACAGAAGTATGTACTTTAAAAGGTAACCCCGTACTGACTACAAAGTATACCAGGAATTCCAAATTCTTTGGTTCTTTTGATTCCACATTATACTTAGCCAATAGCTTCCTAAGACAGTACGTTCTTAGGAAGTTAGATGCTAGGTTGTATAGCTATAAGTAAAACGAGGATCCCAGTCAGTAGTTAAAAAGTTGGACATTGCAGAATCAAGTTGAGGCCTTTCAAATGCTTCCTGACTGTTTTCATGATTAGATAGGATAGGCCATTGTAAAATGTGAAGTTGCATATTCTGGAGAAGTTGGTTTAGTAGCAGAACTCTAATAAAAGTTCACTTGTTTTCAAGAGTCCTGGAGCATGTGCAGCTGCTAGTGAAAACTTCATTGCTAGGTCACTGATTTGAATTCAACCTAGGTTGTAGTGTGTGTGAAAGGCCTTTTCCAGCTATGCAGTGGTTATGCGAAAAGAGCTGCAAGCTGAGTCCAGTTCTTACAAGGCAGGTTGGTGCCAAATTGGCAAAGAGGCCCAAAATGGAGTAAGCGGAGAGTCTGAGCTACTTGCTATACCTAACGCTGTTGCATGCTTAGTTTTTTATTTTGTTTTACAGATACAAGCTTTAGTTTGATTGTCCTACGAGCCTGGCAGGTTTCATAGGTGCTAAATTTTGACTTCAAATACAAAGTCTGAGAGCAGACATGGGGAGGGAACAGAAGTGACCACAGTGCTACAGCAACCCGGGTCAGGACAGGAAGCTGCGGTGCACAGAGTCCGGACCAGGTCGGGCCACTCACCACATATTCTCACGGCCATGCTGCCAGGGAGGGTGGGGAGACTCAGGAATTTGTTGCCAGCCCCGCCACTGCGCCCAGCGCCCCGGTCCCTGCTGTGATGGGGAGCCATGGTGGCTGGCCATAGTGGACCTGATCCAGGCTGGATCACATCGAGCAACACCACACATGATAGCCAGCTGCGGCACTGTTTTGTCCCAGTCAGGTGGAGCCTAGCCTGGGCTGTGACCTGGAGCTAGAGCCCAGGTTAGCCTCTGAAATGACCCGGGGCAATCCCGGGCCAACATCTGGCGACCCCTCAACAGACATGCCGGTGGCCCATGGACCAAAGCATGAAAACGCGTGCCACAGCAGGCCACCATCATGTCTGTTTTAAACCATGGTATAGCTGCCTGGTCCTACCCTCTTAAGAATTGATAGCTACAAGGAAGTGAACTTGTCTTTTGTTTCAGCTGAGATTAGATGTTAGAGGATGAAAATTTTGGATGGGTCACTGCATGGATTTACCTCTTTTTCAGGATTATGATGCTCCACCCTCAGAAAATAATAAAAATGAGAAGGGTTTCGAAAGAGATTCAAGTAAAACTGCCTCCTCTCAATAGGCTAAATAACAATATTTTATTCTTGTTCAGTTAGACCGAGACTAAGATGAGGAGGAACCACTAGATCACCACATCACCAACACACAAGATTATTATTATTATTATTAACAAATATTTATATAGCGCCAGCAGTGTACCTGGCACTTTACAAAGTAATAAAATAGACACGGTCCCTGCCCCTAGGGCTTACAATCTGAGAGACAGGAGCTGGGGGAGAGACTTAGGAAGGGGAACAGAGGGAGAGACAAGGG
>QEPC01013002.1:6122920-6144822 GCA_003113815.1 Sphenodon punctatus | reverse complement strand
CAAGGGAGATAGCAGAAGTAAGGGTGGAGAGACAGAATTTGAAGTGAAGGAAGTCAGCGTGAGAATGGGATTTGCGCCAGAGTCGTTCAGCAGCACGAGTGCAAGAACGGAGGTGGCGGATACTAGGGGTGAGCCAAGGATGGGGGTTGTGGGAGAAGGCAGGGCGGGAAGAGAGAGGGGCATGGGAGTCAAGTGTGGAGGAGAGAGAGGCGTTGAGAGCAGAGACAGCGGAGGAGGAAGAGAAAACTGTAGGAAGAAGGGGAGAGAGAGAGGAGGCAAAGTCCAGGGGATCAATAGCTTGAAGGACAAGATCATCTAGTCTGTCTCTCCCATGTACATTAGGTTGCCAGGTACCGTCCTGCAATCATTTGTCAAGTGTCGGAGATAAAATGCTTTGTATCCCTCGAGCGCCAAACTGCCACATCCAGTGTCTCCTCTCAAACCATGGCCATCTCTGATACTTCATAGAAAGGCAAAAAAGACCATCCCTTGAGGAAAAGATCCTCCCTACCTCTGCTACAATTTACTGACCTGTCAAATCAGCACCAATAATCCTAGTCTTACAGGCTAATAATTAGAATTAAGAATTGGATAATGGGGTGACCTCCAGACATCACTTTGGTTAGCAGATGATTCAGCAACCAATAAAGTAATAGGGAGGACAAGCATTGTAATGTTGATGGTGGGAAGTCTGTGTAAATCTAATCAATTGTAATCAAAGCTTTCAAAAGCCACATTATCATGGCTGTGCAAAACAGGAAGAAGTGATTCTTTGCCACTACTGTAGCGTCCAGTAAATCAGCTGTTCCTAAGGCTTTAAAATAGGATATTTGTTTATTTTTTATATACATCTTTCAGGTTAATTGTGCAGAAAAGTGTTTCCTGATTTGTTTTTACTGGTTGGAGGACAGTAGGTTGCACGTAATTTTAAGTGCTGACTGCTTGCTTTTTTGTTTCATATTAATGTAGTAATTAACCATTGCCTAAGTAAACAATAACCAAACAAGCCTTCTAAAATCTACCATTTCCTCTGTTGCTATGTCTCTAGTTTCCTATGTCCTTTCAGCTTGTTTATGTGAAACAAACGTTTGTGGGGTTGAGGGTTCTTGATATAATAGTTAAATCATCACTCATTCTCCTTCCTGATTCTTCAGTGATTTTCAGGGAATCGGATACTGGGGAGAAAGTTCCCCTCAGCCAGTTTACCACTCGCTACAGAAATTTAGAGGACTAAGAATTACTTTCCTAGTGATTATTACAGAGGCACAGAGAAGGGCAACAAAAATGATAAGGGGTATGGAATGGCTCACCTATGAAGAGAGTCTGGATAGGGTGGGGCTCTTCGACTTAGAGAAGAGACAACTGAGAGGATATGATAGAAGTTTATAAAATTATGAGTGACGTGAAACAAGTTAATAGGCAACGGTTATTTACCCTCTCAAATAGTACTAGAATTAGGGGACACTCTATGAAACTAACAGGTAGCAGATTTAAAACAAATAAAAGTGTTTTTTCACTTAACACACGATTAAGTTGTTTAATTTGTTGCCAGAAGATGTGCTCAAGACCAGTGGTATAGAAAGGGTGGGACAAGTTTCTGGAGGATAGGTCCATTAGCAGCTATTAGCCAGGTAGGTTTGGGGAACATAACCTCTTACTGTCGGGGGCTGGGAGTGAACAACAGGGAATGGGTCATCCCATTGTGACCTGTTGGGTACTTCTTCCAAGTGACTGAGATTGGCCACTGTCAGAGACGGGTGCTGACCCAGTATGGCACTACTTATGTTCTTAGTATAACACATGCCCTTTGTACATTATAGACACTCTTCAGTGGACTGATTCTAATGGCAATGAATTTCTTAACTTACCCAAAGAAAAATAGTAACTTGACTTACCCAAAGAAAATGAAAGTTACTGAAGACAGCGCATCTAGTACAAGCAGTTTCCATTTCCTTGCTTAACATTCTGCCAAGGGTCAACTTCAAAATCAGGTTCAGTTAAATAGAGAAAAATTGCCTCACTTACTGCCTGTGCTGTGTGTTTGAAAACACTACTCTGCGTTTTCAGGGCATTTTTTATTTAGGTGGCGAAGTGGTGCAACATTTCTGCATTATAGCAGATATTCCGCTACTCAGTCTAGCTTTTGTCACTGAACTGTATGTTGTGGAATTTTTGAAATTAAAAATAATTTATTCTCTTAGTATTGAACTGATGTATGCTAGGTTTTCTCTTAATTAATCAGTAGTAATTCAGTGCAGTTTGTTATATTTGGGTAATTACTATACCATGATTGAAATGTAATGGAGAAAGATTTTCCATTTTGCCTAACTAGTAAATTTCATTTTGTTGTGTCATATGAGTAATATAATGCAATACTGCCACCTGCTGTACTTTTGGGTTCTGAGGCTGTTCACTCCTTGCAGTGTTGTATGGGCACAGTAAAAAAAAAAAAACATAGGGAGAGGGAAGATTTTGGTTGTAAAAGGCTAATTAGGGCTAACAGTGATTGCAGCCATTATGTTCAGTACCTGATAATAGTGACGTATACAATGCTTGTTCTTCACTGGCAAATATGGTGTAACATTCTGTAGTATCTTCTTTCTTGATTTTGTTTGTTTTCCATGTAGTCTTGCAGAAACTACACAGGGTAGCATTTCTGTAAAAAGAATAATGCCTTTCTCTTGGTCTCCCCTGTGTTGCTTTGGCATTTTTAATAATAAGCACGTATCGGTTTAACAGAATTTTGTTGGCTTGCTTCCAAGCCAAATGTAGCAAATCTACAGTTTCGCCTTGCATAAAGACAGCTAGGACAGAATCTTAGTCTTCTGAAGTATTTGGAGTGATTTTATGTGGAAGCTAACTATGTTTGATTGTCTTTTTTCCCCTCTTCTGCCCCTCCCCCCCTCCTTTTTGGAATGGGCGTTATTTTATTTAAAGTATTTTTGTAGCATTTTTTGTTGCCAATGCATACTTTTTGAGATGGAAAAACAAATCAAAACCCACTTATCACATGAATCATTGTTAAAGTCAGCAGTAATCCGCTGTGTAAAATCTAGCTGTAAAAGCTGGGAGAATGGGGGATTAGACCTGGAGCACATTAAATTAGTTCCAGTCTGTGCGGAATCGACTCTGCGTTGCTTGCTTAGGCAGGCAAAACGGAAACAGGCAGTTTATATAACAAGCAGTCTGGTTTAAAAATGGTGGGGTTCATTTGAAAAAGATTTATATCCCCTCACAAACAAATGTGGACTGCAAGTAGGATGCAAATCTTTATTTACATCTCTTTAAGAACTTTTTCATTAGGAATAAAATGGACAGCATGGACTCTTGTTTGAAGATTGGCCAATATTTGTACAATTATCTGGATCACTGCTTTAGCTAATTAAAATACATCCTTGCACAGAAGAACTAGACCACCATCAGCTATTTTTTTAACGACAAAAATATTAACCTTGACACAAGTGGCAAGGAGGAAGGGAATGTGCAGAGAAGAAGGGGAGTGCTATGTTCCGAGGCAAATTTATTTTATCCTTCCTCTTTGCAGAGCTTATTGTTAAAATTCAGTTTGTTTTCCACAATTTAAATCTCATTTTTCCTTTTGCATGTTTATGCTTTTAATTGATGTTGTGGGAGTTGCTTTGTCCTTGTAATCTGTTATAGGACATGGAAAAGATCTTGATAGTTTTGTTTTCAAATATTCCATAAAAACAGGATGCCATAGTTTAGAGCAGGGTACTAGTAAAGTACATTTTGAAGTCAAGACTAATTTTATGTGGTGACATTGGTGTAGAGCAGGGGCAGGGAACCTTTTCACTCCCAGAGGCCACTTTGGAAATTAGTACAAGCTCCAAGGGCCACGTAGAAGCTAGGAGTGGGGGTGTTTAAGGGGTGCACTCCGGAGGAGGGTCCAGATTAGGGGTCTGTGACATGGATCTGTCTCCTTGTGTGCAGTCCCTTAACCTTACCCATACCCACAGACCTGTGTTCACTTTTCCCCATTGCCATCAATGGGGAATGATAATAATGTACTATGTCGCCAGTGGGGAAAATGTAGTGAACATGGGTTCCTGACCCTTACCCTTATTCTTACTATGAGCTGAGTTTTTCAGTGCTTTGGGGTAGGAACTAGATCGGTGGGTCAGATCCAGGAGCTGGAAAGGGGCCACATTTGACCCCCCACCTCCACCCCTGGCCTGAGGTTCTCCACCCCTGGTGTAGAGGCATACATTACTATCCCAGTCTAGAACAAATTTTAAAATCTTGCTAGTATAGGACCCTTTACAGACAAGGGGAAACAGAATTCTAAGGCCTCTCCTCCATGCCTGCAGAGCAGGACAAAATATAAAAAGGTTTTATCCTGCGGGGATTAAAAGTTGTCCAGCCCACTGCAAACTCTTTCCATGTGTTCTTGGAACTTGCACTTTGCTAAAATAGGGCTCCCTTGCTCCTTTCCAGTCAATTGGAGAGCTCCACCCCCAGCATTGAGTCTCAGTGCCATGTTGTATTAGCCTGGATGGAGTGAGATGAAGGCAGGGGGGGAAATCAGGAGCAGGTTTGATTGGACAGAATCAGGAGGGATAAAATCCTCCCATGCAAGGCCCTAGTGTAAGGTTTTTATACTTATAACTGAGGAAGGATGGGAGCAGTTGGTGCAGAGAATAAAGATTGTTATTGTTAAATTAGTCTAAATTCATTTTAAGTGCATTAATTGGAGTGTGAGTGGGGAAAATAAGCTTTATTGGGTTCCGTGTGTTTGCTTTCTCGTAATTGTATCTGGGATAGGGCTTGCCCAGTGTGTTTTTAAAGAGAACCCAAAATTGCTGTACCTTGTCCTTTTTACTCTTTATAGCCCTACTGGCAAATGAGTTACATTGATTTAATAGCAGGTACTAAGCAACACTTTTTAAATTGTGTCCAGTTGTTGTGCCATTTCTTTTTGTTTATGCTTAAAGCCCATCTGAGCCCATCTCATATAAATCAAAATATTGTCTGGGTTGTAACATGGAACTGACATCAAGTGAATTCTCCTATACATGGAAGAGTGTTTTCTTGTCTACTCCTTACTGGTACTAATTTATCTCCATTTGAAGTCTGGGTTTGGTCAAACGTTAGTTTTACTCCCACAGAGTGTTAAATTTGATTCTTCCATTCTGATGATGTCGTGAAAGAAGAGCTCTTTGTTGATGTGGCGCTATAGAGGACTTCGTAATGGTTGCTGTATACAAACTCACAACAGTATGTGAGACACTGCAGTTATTTCCTGCCAGAAATACTGAAAAATACATTGGTATCCGTTTTCGGTGAAGAAAATGTAAATAAAAGTGGAGCACGCTGGTTACATGTTCTTCCATCTGTTTGTCTAATGCCGAAAGTTTCAACCTGTCAACATTATCAAGTGCTCTGTGAAGCAAATATATCTGGAGTAATTTTTGCTTCACCAGAAAAAGCGATTTGAGACAGAGTGAGGGAGACATTACCCCCGTTAATGTTAAGGTGGGGTATGTAATTATCCCCCTTAATGTTAAGGTGGGCTTTGCCAGACCTATGCCATTGTTTCTTAAAAAAAGAAAGGCAGGCACTGGATTCATGGGCCAGACCTAGTTTTTGGAAAGGGGGGCAAATAAAGAATAGCTGCAACCTGGACTTGGTCCATGGGCCAGAGGTTCTCACCACCTCTGATCTAAATGGTTCAAGAGGAGTGCAGTGTTTAGTAGCATTGGCTACACAGGCCCAGCTCTGCCCTGCCCTGCTCACCCTCCGCCGGCGTCCCTGCTATCTCGCCCCCGGCCATGAGATGGCCGGGTAGGATGGCTGGAGGAAGAGGAAACTTCTGTTTATGCTTTTTTTGCAATGTGTATCATAAGTGTTGTGAGTCACCCCGAGCTGCTCTGTGAGCAGGCGGGTGCGGGGGTAGAAGAATATTGAAATAAATAAATAAAATAAACCTAGAGTCTTGCCATTTTTAATTTTAGTTACCAAAATATTGTTTTAAATAGGAAAATTATGTCATTGTTTCTTAAAGAAAAAAAAGTAGAAAAAAATTAGAGGGACATGGATGTATGAAGTGGGGTAAGAGAGAGGTGGATATCGTTAAGGCAGAGGTGCTCTTCCTATGCCAAAATTTATTTTATATTTATTTATTTATTTAATAAATTTATACCCCGCCCCTCCTGCAAAGCAGCCCCGGGCGGCTTCCAACAATTAAAATACAATAAAAACAATTTAAAACATTTCATAATAACATTCAAATATTAAAACAGGGCTAAATATCATAAATAATATATCACAAATCAGGTAGGGGAGCTAAAACCCCTCACCCTACCCCCCACCCTCCCCAAAGGCCTGGGCAAACAGCCAGGTTTTACAACTCCGCCGGAATGTCAACAGGCCAGGGGCCAGGCGAGCTTCCTCCGGAAGGGAGTTCCAAAGGCGCGGCCCAGCCACCGAGAATGCCCTCTCCATTGTGGTCCCCCGCTTAACACGGGGGACCTCCAAGAAGGCACCCCCGGCAGACTGAAGGAGCCGCTCTGGGGCGCGGAGGGTGAGGCGGTCCCTGAGGTATGAGGGGCCCAGACCATGTAGGGCTTTATAGATCAACACCAAAACCTTGAACCTGGCTCGGCACGCTATTGGCAACCAGTGCAGAGCTCGTAGCACAGGNGCAACCAGTGCAGAGCTCGGAGCACAGGTGTAATATGCTCCCGACGGCCCGTCCTCATAAGGAGATGAGTCGCCGCATTCTGCACTAGCTGCAGCCTCTGGACCAGGAACAAGGGAAGCCCCACGTAGAGCGCGTTACAGTAGTCTAGCCTCGAGGTGACGAAGGCATGGATGAGGGAGGCCAGGTCCAGGCCGGAGACGTACGGATGCAGCCTACGTGCCAGATACAGCTGACAGAAGGCAGCCTTAGCAACTGCCTCCACCTGCCGCTCCAGGCGGAGATCTGCGTCCAGTGTCACCCCCAGACTCCGAACCTGCTGAGCTATAGGAGGGCGAACCCCCCCTAACCAGGGGGGCCACTACCTCCTTCGCTCTCCCCACCAACATCACCTCCGTCTTATTGGGGTTGAGTTTCAGTCTGCTCAGCCGCATCCATTCCGCCACGGCCTCCAAACATTGGGATAACAACGAGACAGCAGGGTCTGGGTCAGTTGAAAAGGAGAGGTACAGCTGAATCAGCATACTGGTGACACCGCACCCCGAACCCTCTCATGACCTCCCCCAAGGGCTGCATATATATGTTAAACAATAATGGAGACAGGATAGAACCCTGCAGAACGCCACACGATAAAGCGCGGGGGCATGATGTCTCCTCCCCCAGCACCACCCGCTGGCTCCTCCCTGAGAGGAATGAACAGAACCATTCATGAACAGTTCCGTCCAGACCCCCTAGGTCACGCAGCCGCCTCAATAGCAGCCCATGGTCCACGGTATCAAAAGCGGCCAAGAAATCTAGCAGGATAAGAAGTGTTGAACATCCTGCGTCCATCTCCCGGTGGAGGTCATCTACCAAGGCCACCAACGCCGTCTCAGTGCCATAGCCGGGGTGGAACCCAGATTGAAAAGGGTCTAGGAAGCTGTCCAGATGCACCTGAAGCTGGAGTGCCACCACCCGCTAAATAACCTTTCCTTGTTGCTGACTTTCTCTCCTTCCCATTCTCATGCTATGTTGCTACATTGCCACATTGCAAGAGTTGCAACAGGCAGGTCTAATATTGCTATCTGAAGCTCCAGCTCAGAGACCTAGATTTTAGTTTCTTTCACTGCAGTTTGTATTATTATTATTATTATTCAATCAATCAATACTTTATTGTGTAGTCTTAAACCATAGCATTTACATATATACACAATACAACAAAATACAACAAAAAACCAGGAAAATACAGGGAACTGCCTCCTAATACCCAATGAAAAGAATAGAGCACTGGAGAACCTAGGGGACTGTTCCCAGGAAGGTGTTTCTGCACTGGAAAGCCTGCAGGAGATAGGCAGCAATATTCCTAATAATATCGGGGTCCGAACTGTCCAAGATCAAGACAAGAAGGGCATGGCCATCTCTACCAGGGTATTTTCCCAACACAGCCCCCAGATATTCCTGCCGCAGTTCATCGTAAAGATGACGGTAAAGGAGTATGTGACTGACAGGCTCAACTGCCAAGTTGTCAAAGGGACACAAATGTTCTAAGTAAGGAACACCATGAATCCGGCCCTCCAGAACGCGGGATGGGAAAGCGTTAAAGCGAGCTGAGCAGATCAGTTGCTTGGCCCTTTCAGATATAGGGGCCGAAAGATTTATTATTATTATTATTATTAAGTACTTATATAGCACCAGCAGTGTACCTGGCACGGTAGCAATTTAAAATTCAGGATCCAAGTTTCTTGCATTCGCATATAGCATTCGCACTACTTTCCAGAGACCGTTTTTGTCTACATTGCTGTTCAATGTACTGTACAGATACAGTAATAAGAGGGTATCCCAGTGGCCTATGCATGGCAGTTTAGAACAGAGCCTTCTATGTTTTGCTGTGGCGCATGATGGGATGCATTGAACTATACACAGAGGATGCTGGGATTTGCCAGATGGAACTTTCATCCTGTGAAGCTCCTGTAGAGAGTGGGGAAAACTTCTTGTACTGCTGTAGATCAAGATAATAACGAAGGGGGGAGATGGAACGCACAGGTACACAGTCAACTGTACCAAAGGAGCCTTGATAAACCAATTTTAAAAGCGTGTGTGAATGATGGCGTAGATCTCTATTTTGAAGTAAGCTCATCAGTGTTCAAACACTTATTAACCAGTTGCTTGCTAGGATATAAACATCCATTCTTGGCACACCAATTTCTATTTTACAGCCTCCAAAGATAGTTGGTAGCCATGGAATGTTTTGGATCTAAGCACATTTGAGGGATATGGAAAATTCTCTCATTATCTAAGTTACCATCCAAAACAGTTCTAAATCATTCCACTGAAATAAGTGTACACAGAGAAGACAACAGTATTCTATCCTTCAAGCAGGATTTCTTCACTAGTAGGGTCAAATCCCAAAGCCCTGTTCCCCTTCACGGATTTAATCCACACTTTCCAAAGTGGACACAGAGATCTGGCATGGATTTTTGGCCACACAGAATCTTTACAGTCTGTTCCGACTACGCCCCCTCCTTTGGCATAGTGCCATTTTGTATATGTGCACTTTACCCCCCCAAACCCCCCCCCCTCTTTTTGCACATGTGCAAAATATGTTGCATGGCAGAGTAATGCAATTTTGTGCACGTGCACTTAAAAAAGCAAAAACGTTTTGCATTACATGTGCTAAATGATGCCGCATTGGAGGGGGAGAGGAGGAGCAGGAGCTGCTGAGCTAGATCGCCATTGGAACAATGACCAGATTGTGGCCAGTGTGTGTGTTCCAATGGACCCAGATCAGAGAGTTCCAACAGAAGCAGAATCCACTATGAAGAATTGTTTCAGCCCAAATTACTAGACAAAAGAATTAGCACTGCTTATCCATGTTTTGAGCTTCAAAGATGGGATGTAAATATGCAAACAGAATACTTAGAAAGGTTATATATATATCTTCTTGCACCCTTCATATGAAAAACCACAAATCATTAAATGCAAAATAACCACCAAAAATATTTCAGTGTACCAATATGCCTAAGATGTGCAGTGCACAGATGAGTTACTGTCAGGTGGGGGGGGGCGGGAGAAGGGTGTCTGTCCAAAAGAAGCGACAGAGACAAACCTTAGGAAGGCACAATCCACACAATCGTGGTGGCGAGGACACTGGCCCCTCGCAGCACTCTTGGCAAGTTCCCCATAGGGAATAGGTTGCCCGTCAGGATAGTATTTGGGCCAAGGTATCCCGTACGGGATTAGGCCCCTATTATCATAGGGCGCTGGACAGATACACTGGAGTGCCCTGCCCCACTGTTCAACCACCCACATGATACAGACACACCACAGGGGGAGGACCAGCTAGTGCTAAATGTGAGGACTGGAGGGAACAGGGAGCCCCAGGACCACAGAGTAGGAAAGGGGAACAGGCTTCCTGAGAAGGGGGGAAGGGAGTGAGATCCCCGGAGGGGAGGGGCACGTACACACACTCCACGCACTCTCTCGTTCTCTCTCACACTCACACTCAGGGAAAACAGAAGAAGGGTTCACTCACTCACCACACCAGGCGAACAGCAGCACTCCACACGTCGCTCCGGGAAGGAAGGAAAGAGGGAAATCTATGAAGGGGAACTTAACTTTGGGAAAGCTCAGTCAATGTCACTCCAGGACCAGTCTCTGATCACCGGCACTGTGTGCTTCACAGCGCCGACATTTGTAGTGCTGACCAGGCCCCCCTGGCGTTTCCTGAGGCGCTGGGAGCACCGCAGCGTTACTGGCTCTGCCCCCACGTTGCGCTGCGGCAGGGAATCACTTCCTGCTTCAGGCACAACAGACTGTGCTGTGGAGGGATTTCCTGTATCCGGGACCCCCGTGGTAGGATCGGTTACGGAGCTGGTGCCGGGGTGGGGATCAGCTGTTGCAAGCCGGGGACGCGCTACGAGTATCCGTGCGCGGCCTTGAAACCGCGTTCGGGGGCGTGCCCCTGTGACAGTTTCCCATGCTCATTCAATTTTGGCACCTTTTAACGTAAGAATTTTTTGATGAGGACTTCCAGGATTATGATAGCTGAGCAATGGGAAATAGATAACACTCTTGGTACATTTGACTTAATAATACATGTACACAAAGAGTCTTACAAAACACTAGGCAAGTATGTGAAAATTGTATTTTTCTTTTGGAATGTTTTCCTGCAGTTTGTTTTTGTAGCCCCTGCTCAAACCACAGGAAAGAGACACAATGGCATCAAGACAGACATCTTAAAACCTCTAAAATGATATGCCTCCAATGTACTGTCAAGGGAATTAATCAGTATGGTAAATGTTATGTCAATGGAATGTTGACATCTTTAGCTGTTGCACAAGAACCATCATACTTTAAAACATGATTTAGTTAAAAGCAGACATCATACGCATAAAGCAGCATTCTGTAAGTTGGAGCAGTTAGCTCATATTTTGTGCATGGGATCCTTCATCCACGGGTCATTATTCATCTGGTGACCTTCAGTATCATTTTTATCAGGGAAAGTATTTTTTTATTATTATTATTATTTAATAATAATAATTATAAACATATAGCGCCAGCCATGTGCCTGGTGCTGTACAGAACATAGAAATAGACGTGGTCCCTGCCTGTGGCTTACAGTCTAAAAGACAAGGAGGAGGAGACAGGGAGAGGGGACAGTGGGAGAGACAGGGGAGAAGACAAACAAACATTCTGGCAGATGCCAAGTCTCAGGTACGTGTGCTTGGCTTGGTTAAAATCAGGTTGGTTGCAGCAGTCTGCAGAGGAGGGCAGACAGTAAGTATATGGGGAACGACTAGCATAGCATGTTTACCATGCTATGAAAACTAACTTAATGTCTTGCATATAATTCATCCGTTGCTACATATAAAAATCTCAACCTTCCTGTTTAGCCTTCCCTTAATATTACAAAAAAAAAACCTCTCAGGGAAGAGGGATTCTAAAGCACTGATGTTAATATTTTTATCCATAGTAATTTAGGTGATAGATATATTATTTAACATGATAATTATTGCTTTCCAAAGTGCTGGTCATGGTAAAAGTAGAGGTAGAATCTTCCGAGATCACCCTCTTGTTGCTCCTTTTCTTTTTAATCATGACTGGTGGCCAGGGTATAACTAGGGGTGATTTCAAAAGTGACGCGTTCCAATTCACCACAGTGAATCCCACCCCAGTGTGAACGGATTCACCGCGGGCTGTGGTGACATGTGCGGCCCTAACAGAAGTGACAGGATAACAAAGACAGAAACACCCCCCCATACCCCACCCCCACTCCACCATACCCCTCTCCCTCACCAAATGCCTGACGGAACAGAAGGCCGGAAGGTCTGGGGCCAAATGTGCCCCCACCGGGAGGGAATTCCAAAGGCGTGGCCACCGAGAACGCTCTATTCTACGTCCCCCCCCCAGGAAACCCGGGGGACCTCCAGCAAGGTGCCCCCAGACAACCGCAGGGGCCGATCCAGAACCCAGGGAGTGAGGTGGTCTCTCAAATAAGCAGGGCCTAGGCCATGTAGGGCGTTATAGGTTAAAACCAACACTTTGAATCGGGCCCGGAAGACTATTGGCAGCCAGTGCAGTGATCTGAGCACTGGTGTAATGTGCTCCCGGTGGCCTAACTCCACCAGGAGCCGGACTGCCACATTCTGCACCAGCTGCAGCTTCCGAGCTGTCACCATAGGTAGCCCCACAGAGAGCGCGTTGCAATAGTCTAACCAAGAGGTAATAAAAGCATGGATGATCGTGGCCAGGTCCGGACCCGAAATCAGTGACCAAAGCCGCCGCACCAGATGTAACTGGCGGAAGGCACTCCTCACCACAGCCTCCACCTGGAGATCCAGGCGGAGCTGCACATCGAGGAGCACCCCCAGGTTCCGCACCTGGGATGTCAGCGGAGGGAAAACTCCATAAATCGATGGAGCTGTCAACTACGCTGACCTACCCACTAGCATCACCTCCGTCTTGTCAGGATTCAGTTGCAGTCGGTTAGCCCTCATCCAGTCTCCTACAGCCGCCAAACACCAGGTAAGCACCAAGACAGCCGGGCCTGGGTCGGTTGAAAATAAGACAGACAGTGGTGTCATCCGCATACTGATGACACCTCACCCCAAATTCTCTGATCACCTCGCTGAGCGACTGCATATACACATTGAACAGGAGAGGGTACAGAACCGAACCGAACCCTGCGGAACCCCACACAGGAGGTCTCGGTAAGATGAAAAATTATCACTGAGTACCACCCACTGAGTTCTTCCGGTCAGGAATAAGCGGAACCATTCAAGAACGATCCTACCCACCCCCGCACTGTCCTGCAGGTGCGTCACCAACATCTCGTGGTCAGCGGTATCAAATGCTGCCGAAAGAACTAAAAGGACCAATAGGGTCGATCGACCCCGGTTCTTTTCTCGGCAAAGATCATCTACCAAGGCCGCAAGTGCTGTCTCAGTGCCATACCCCGGACGAAAGCCAGACTGCGAAGGATCAAGATAACCGACGTGGTCAAGATGCCCCTGGAGCTGTTGAGCCACAACGCGTTCAGTAACCTTCCCTAAAAAGGGTAGGTTAGAGAGAGGCCGATAACTGGCAGGGGAGTCAGCGTCAAGCAATGGTTTCTTGAGCAGAGTCCGCACCACTGCCTCTTTGAGACAGCTTGGCACTCTGCCCTCCAGCAGGGAGGTGTTGACCACCCCGGCCAGCACCGGCCCCAGTGTTGCCCGGTAGCCAGGACAGGCTTGGATCTAATTCGCAAGAGGTGGCACAAACAGCCCCAAGCACCCCCACCACATCAGCGGGCATCACCGACTGAAAGTGATCCCACAAAATCAGAAAGCTGGGGCTTCTACATCCTCTACCTCCTCCACTGCATATAATGCAGCACCAAGGTCTTGGTGAATCCGAGCAATTTTATCCACAAAATAATCCACAAAAAGGTCACGGAAGCGGGCGGAAGATGACTCAACCCCCAGGTTGAGGGAGGCCAGACTGACCAGCCCCCGCACTACCTGGAACAGCTCCACTGGATGGGATTTGGCAACTACTATGAGGGTAGCAAAGAACTCCCTCTTTGCTATCTGCATAGCCACGGCATAGGCTTGTAAACAGCTCTATGTCGCAATCTCTAGGCTTCAGCGTGAGATCGATGCCACCATCGCTCCAACTGTTGCCCCTCTAGCTTCAGGACCCGCAATTCATCAGAGAACCAAGGAGGTCTGCGGTCCTGCCTATCTGCGAGACTGCCTCCCCCCTCCCCCTCCCGGGTACTGGATCAGCCCCTGCGGTCCTCGGGGGATGCCTTGCTGAAGGTCCCCCGGGTTTCCCAGGGGGGGCATGCAGAATAGGGTGTTCCCGGTGGCCACACCATGCCTTTGGAATTCCCTCCCGGTGGGGGCACGTTTGGCCCCAGACCTTCTGGCCTTCCGTAAGAACTGCAAAACCTGGCTGTTCCGTCAGGCATTTGGCGAGGGAGAGGGGTAGGGTGGGGTTGGAGGGTATGGGGGGGATGTTTCTGTCTTTGCTATTGTTTCTGTTTTTGTTTTTATGATGGATTATGTTTTAAGCGATTTATATGCATTTTAAGGCTATGGTTCTGCAACGGGCGAACCAGCACAGACTATTTCTCTCTAAGTGCATCAGTATTTGTAACCAGAGCTTTAACCCTAAATCATGTGCCGCCGCTGTAAACCTCCCCTCCCCCCCAGGTAGGGGGTGGCTGACTACTGTGTCGCCTGCTAAATAATTTCTCCTTAAACTGTGTACCCACCACTGTACTACCCCCCAAGTAGGGAGTGGCTCGTTACTGTGTTGCCCACTAAACTGTGTCCCGCACCCTCTAATTAATTTCCCCATTATCGAAGTTCGCAGCCAATGCCCCCTTTGTTCAAAGGCTACATGGTGGTACTAATACAATTTTGTTTGTTTTTCTGGAGTACAGGTCAGCATGGCATGGAGAAAGGCGGGTTGTGGTGGCAGGGGTCCTCAAACTCGCCAAGCCACGAGGGCTGCAACCCTGAATGTTGGTAGGGGGCGAAGGCTGCACCTACCACGGCTGTAGGGAGGGACCAGGAGCAGCTGGATAGTGTTCCTAGGTACTCCATGCAGGATGTGACCTGGATGATTGCCATTGCGCTAAAGATCATACACACCCAGCGCTCTGGAGGGGCATCTGGGGATTTCCCCCTCCCAAGTATAAGGTCCTGCTTGGGTCAGGGCCGTTGGGGTCTTCAGGGGAGGCGGAAGCGCCAGAGGATACCTATACAGCATGGCGGGAAGAAGGGAAGCCCCGGAGGGAGGGGCAACACAGAGTGGCGTCTTGTTCCCCGACAGAGCAGCGGAACAAGGAGGTGGGGCCTCTGGGTACCCAGGTACCCAGGCACTCAAGGGAGCAGAGCTAGGATCTTAAAAGGAGGAAGCAGTCATCACAGCGGTGCCGGTGATCAGCGCAGCTGTGAGACTGGCCCCTTGCGAGGAACGTGTGTATTCAGATATTGTGGTTATTGCATGGAGTGTGCGGAGTGTGAAGACTGGGCAGTGCGTGAGGCGTGTGAGGATCTGAGTGAACAGTGAGAGCGTGGACGCGCGGTGAGTGGTGTGGATGTGGATTTGTGGCGAGTGAGAGTGTGTGCCTAGCGTGTCTGCAGCACATCCCCTTCCTTCCCTTCCTGTTGCCCAGGGCTCCCTTTCCTCAGCGTGAATGCTTCCATCCTTCCCCATCCCTATCTTCCCTGGTTCTTGACTTCCCTGGTCTCCCTCACTGATACGAGCACCCCCCTGTTTTTCACCCCAATTGCACCCCTAGTAAACGTGCGTGGTGTGGGTCGAAGGGTGGTGGTGGGATACGTGATTCGCGTGCACGAGTGGGGGCTGAGCTCTGGGCCGTGTTGTCTCCACCCCTATGATGATAAGGCCTGCTTTCCTTTGAAGGCACTAGGGCCGGGTCGTTATTCCATATTGAGAGCATATAGCCCAAGTGTGTGGAGCGTATGTGGAATACCTTCTTGTTTCATTGATCCTTGGTATCGTGGACCCCATCCCCTCTGGGTTCTTCCCGTCCCTACACCCCCCCACCATAACACCAAGAGGGGGCAGAAAGGACAGGCCCCACCTCCAAGGTGGCAGGGGACCGAGCCGGAGACGGGGCCAAGGAGACGCAGGCAGCCGCAACCGACAGCTTCGGGACGAGCGGGATACCTTCGGCATGAATCGACCAAGGTGAGGGGTCCCGCAGTTGCCAGTACTGCGGGCTCCATGGGCCCGGGGGTGGGGGACATAGGCTGCTCTTCAGTCAGGGGTAGCCTTGGGGCCCAGTCCCTCAGCGGAGACACAGTCGACCCAATGGTATTGGGAGAAAGTGGCAGAGCTGGCATTAGATGCCAATGCCACAACCCCACTGTGGGATACAAATGGGGTTTGTGCAGACGCTCAAGCCACCTATGGGCAGCCGGGCGTTAACCCAAGCTTGCATGCCTATGGTGCCCCCATCTCTTTGCCTGGCAATCACCTGTCCCTCACAACCAAGGAAAAGATATGGGGGGGGAATTTATAGATATGTTTATGTTGCTACATGGGGAGGAGGGCGCATGGTTGGCCTGTTTCTATATTTACACGGTTTCTATATTTACACGGGGGTGGTAGGATACCATTTCCCGAGCAGGACCTGGCAGCTCACACAATACGCCGCCATGACTCAGAAGGCCTACCTGGACTTTGGTGGGAAGGCCTGGCTCGAATACGATGAAATGTTTTGTCGTTTAGTTTAGTTTAGTTATTTAGTTTATATAGTTTATTCCAAGGGCACTTGGAAAACCATGGCCCAATAATTAAAACAGCGATAATAATACAGCAATCTCCATATACGACCAAACCATACAAAAGTAAAATGTAAACCAATATACAGCTATCATAGGCCATAAAATACCCACAGTTAAAGATATCTTTTATACAGTTCCCACGCCCACTTGGCTAAGTTTGTTATTTGCTCAAAGGATTTGGCCTGCATACATAAGCCAAAGAGTTGTGGTAATGCAAGGTGGACTTTTGCTGCTAATCTTGGCTCAAGAAATCTTGCCTTCAGATGGGAAATCAGAGGACAAACAAATAGAACATGGAGTATATCTTCCATGGCCCCCCATCGTCCAGTAGCAGGTATTAGAACAGGGAGCGGTGTAGTGTTGCCGGCTCTCACTATGCATGTGGCAGGGAAGCCGATATGCTGGGCATTCAACGGGAAGGGGTGTTTTTGTGCCCATTCTAAATACGCCCATGTGTGCTCGAGCTGCGGCAGCGGGCACTCCGCTGCCTCCTGCTTCAAGGGTCGCACAGATTCTGGGAAACAGAGGTTTGCCAACGGAGGCACAAAACAGGAATGGCAAGGGGGCGGTGGGGCACAGCAGTCAAATGCGAGCCACAGCCCTGGCCCGTACACCCATTAGGCTTGAGGTGCTGGGCCCCCTGCTGCAGCGCTACCCTAACAGGTTTGACACTGATTATTTGTGGCAGGGATTCTCAGAGGGTTTTAGGATTCCTTACACAGATCCATGGGTCAGCCAGGTTGCCAACAACTTGAAGTCTGTTAGGGGAATGGAGGATGTGTTATGGTCCAAAATAAGTAAGGAAATTGCAGCAGGGAGGGTGGCGGGCCCATTCCCGTCTACCCCCTCCCCCTTCACCCCTTGAGGTGCTCCCCTTGGGTTTAGTGCCAAAAAAGTCAAAAGGGGATTACCACTTGATCCATCATTTGTTGTACCCCAGGGGCGGTTCGGTCAGTGATGGCATTGATCCCAAGCTCTGCTCAGTGCAGTACATGTCTTTTGATGCCGCAGTCCGCATTGTCCGAGCTTGCGGGCAGGGGGCGCTCCTGGGAAAGTGCAACATAAAATTGGCTTTTCGCCTGCTGCCAGTGTCCCCACGGGATTTTGATCTATTGGGTTTCTCCTTTAGGGGTCAGTTTTTCTTTGACAAGGCGATGCCCATGGGATGTTCAGCTTCATGCTCTGCCTTTGAGCGCTTCAGCACTACACTCGAATGGGCAGTGAGGGACAGGGCAGGTCTATCTTCCATATCGCACTATCTGGATGATTACATATTTTCAGGGAGGCCTGGTTCACAGGAGTGTGCCCACCTTATGACCACTTTCGCCGAGGTTGCATACGAGCTCAGGGTGCCATTGGCAGGAGAAAAGACTGAAGGTCCTGTGACACAACTCTCTTTTTTGGGCATAACAATTGATACAGTGGCGTGCTCCTCGAGTCTTCCCCCGGACAAGCTTACCTCTCTGCGGGAGCTCCTACGGGGCACCATGCAGGCAAAAAAGGTAACATTAAGGGCTATGCAAACATTGCTAGGCCACTTGAACTTTGCCTGCAGGGTGGTGGCTCCGGGTAGGGCTTTCTGCGCTCGGCTGGCATGCTCCACGGCGGGAGTCACGACCCCCTCCCACCGTATACGGATTTCCAGAGGCATGAGGGAGGACCTGCTGGTCTGGCTAACGTTCCTTGAGAGCTACAATGAGATTTCAGTGTGGAGGGAGGTGCAGCTGCTCAAGGTGGACCTTCAGGTTGTATCTGATGCTGCCGGGGGATCAGGGTTTGGGGTTTTCTTCCAGGGCAGCTGGTGCACCCAGCAGTGGCCGCCCCATTGGGCATCCTCGGCTCACATCAGAGACAAACTTTTCTGGAGCTCTTCCCATTACTGGTGGCCTTGGAGCTTTGAGGGCAGCACTTCCGGGACTCTCACATATGTTTTTGTTCTGACAACCAGGTGGTGGTCCAGGTAATCAACCGTAAGTCTAGTAGATTTAGCAGAGTCATGACCTTAGTTCATTGGTTTGTCCTGAAGTGCCTTTCCCTCAATATGTATTTCTCTGCCAAACACGTCCCTGGTGTGCACAATGAGATTGCTGATTCCCTCTCTCGTTTTCAGATGGAGCATTTCCATTCGCTGGCACCCAGCCCCAACGTCGACCCAGGAGTGATGCCAGCGGCCTTGTGGGAACTTGGGAGCACAGACTAAGCAAGGGCATTAGAGCGGCAGTGTTGTGCTCCACCTGGTGTTCCTACACCGCATCTTCCAGGGCTTCCGCAATTTTTTGTCCTCACATGGTTTGCAGGAGCAGTGGCCCATACCCCCTCGTCATGTGGAGTGGTTCGCTGCTCACTTGAGTTGCCGTGGTTTGGTACCCCGCACTATCAAGTGCTGCCTAGCGGCAGTCACCTTTTTCTCCAAGGCTCAGGGGGTGCCTGACCTGTGCTCAGGATTCAGGCTCCGCAGGGCAGTCGAAGGGTGGGTTAAGGAGCAGGGCATTAGTAAGGACCCGTTGACGCATTGGCACGCTTGATTGCTGCCATGCCACGGATTTGTTCATCTCCTTACAAGGTGTGACTTTTCGGGGCAGCTTTCTCCACAGCCTTTTTTGCTGCATTACGAATCAGTGAGCTGGTGCCTTCCTCAAAGTGGGATCGGTCAGGCACGGCATTGGAGTTCCAGGACATAACCCTGGGGCCGGACTTTGTCGCCATCACGATTCGGCACTCCAAAACTGACCAGGAGGGGCGGGGGCAGTTCGTAACGCTGTACAGATCCCCGGTTGGGAGTGTGTGCCCTGTGTCAGCATTAGCGGCTTACTTGGACGTTCGTCCGAGCATGCAGGGCCCCATCTTCGTTCATTTGGAAGGGTCCTTTCTGACTAAATTCCAATTTCGGGCTATCTTTAAGAAGGGCCTGGCTGTGCTCGGGCTGCGGCCGTCTGACTATGGGGTACACTCCTTCCAAATCGGGGCCGCCTCCACAGCTGCCGCTGGGGGGCTAGCTGCATCTCAGATCAGGGCGATAGGCAGATGGCGGTCCGGCGCGTATCGCACTTACATTCGGCCATTTAGCCCTTTGCAGTAAACTCTGGCAGGTGAGTAACGCTATTCTGTTTGTCCCCCTCAGGCGCAGGACAGCTCCCCACTGTATGGATTTGTGGGCACAGCATCGTGTGTTGGGCCAAAGGCCATGCAGCTGACTCTGACTTCGGTACCCAGCTAGGTTGTGGACTGCGGGCCCGACTTTATTGGTTTGGGTGCAGCAGTATGCGATTGGAATACCTGATGCCTACACTGTTCGGCAGAGCCACACACTCTGGCTGTCCAGAAATCTTGGTCATTCACCTGGGCGAGAATGACCTCGGCCTGTGCAGCGCGTGGGAGCTCACTTGTGTAATGAAGCATGACATCTCCATATTGGTTGCTAAGTGGCCTCAGTCCTACATATGGTGGTCTGATCTCCTGGAGCGGNTTGGTTTGGGTGCAGCAGTATGCGATTGGAATACCTGATGCCTACACTGTTCGGCAGAGCCACACACTCTGGCTGTCCAGAAATCTTGGTCATTCACCTGGGCGAAAATGACCTCGGCCTGCACAGTGCGTGGGAGCTCACTGGCGTAATGAAGCATGACATCTCCATATTGGTTGCTAAGTGGCCTCAGTCCTACATATGGTGGTCTGATCTCCTGGAGCGGCGGGTCTGGCAGTATGCCACATCACCAGGCAAAATTGAGCAGGCCAAGTGGAAAGTTAACAGGGCGATGTGGGCAGTCGTGGCTCGCTTTGGCGGCAGGATGGTGCACCATAAGCGTACTGTGAGCTAGGATGCGGGCCTGTTTCGGAGTGACGGTGTCCATTTGTCTGAGTGAGGAAACGCTGTTTGGCTGGAGGATCTTAGGGTGGTGCTGCATGAGCATTTTGGGATACCTTTGTGGGGGAAAAGGGTGGAGTGAGATTTTCCTCCCCCTTTTTCATGGCGGGTAGCAGGGTAGGAACCATGCGGTGGTAAGGCTCCCTAAGAGCTAAGGGGGGGCGCGCTTGCACCCCGCTGCCACATGGGGAGCAGGGGGGTCTTAAGACTTGGAACGGCTGGTAGGGGGCTGCCACCCGCCCTGACCCAAGGGGAAGGTGAATGCGAAGGGTCGATTCACCTGGGTTAGGGGGCAAGAATTAGCTCAGCCCCCTGGCTTGCATATATGGCATGGCATCCTCTACACCCACACAGGTTTATTATTTGCTGTTGTGGAATACGTATGTCATGTAATAAAGTTGCGGCCGATGCCTCTTTTATCCCAAGCAAGTCTCTGTCTCGTTTATGGGTAGTGTGGGCACAAGGGACACCCCCACGCTATCCACGGTGGGGGGGATTTGTGCCTGCCTGCCCCGAGACAGAACACTGGGCCAGGGAAGGGGGACAAGGGCACCCTTGTCCCTCCCCTGTGCCACAGGAGGCTCGGTGAGGCAGCCTAATGGGGGGTGAGGAAAGGCACCGGGGGTGGAGCTTTGATCAGGTATATATACCTGAGCCACCAGGTGCCTCTCCCTCTCTCCTCATCCTGGGCAACGCCCAAGAGGATTTTCCCGCGCACCCTTTCCCTAGAATCAGGTTTTACGACTGTAGGTAATGCTGTATTTAAGTGTTGTTTCAACTGCTGTGGGTTACAGCTGGTCGCTGTTTTCAGGGCCGAGGAGGAATTTTCCCGGCAGCTTATTGGCACCAAAGCGGCCAGGTTTTTCGCCGCCTCTGCAGCAGTTGTGATGTTTACATATGATGTCTCAACGTTCTGCTTGTATTGTCGCAACGGTTCCGGTAGCAGGGTAGGAACCATATTTATTTATTTACTTATTTATTTATTTAATAAATTTATATCCCGCCCCACCTGCCATGCAGCCTGGGACGGCTTACAACAATAAAATACAATAAAAACAATTTAAAACACTCAATACAGTATAAAAGTATTTAAAACAGGGCTAGCAATATATAGATAATAAGTTATAAGTTAGGTGGGGGAGATAAAACCCCTCACCCCACCCTCCCCAAAGGCCTGGGCAAACAGCCAGGTTTTACAACATCGTCGGAATGTCAACAGGCTTGGGGCCAGGCGAGCTTCCTCTGGGAGGGAGTTCCAAAGGCGCAGCCCAGCCACCGAGAATGACCTCTCCATTGTGGCCCCCCGCTTAACACGAGGGATCTCTAAGAAGGCACCCCCGGCAGACCGCAGAAGCCGCCCTGCGGTGCGGAGCGCGAGGCGGTCCCTGAGGTATGAGGGGCCCAGACCATATAGGGCTTTATAGATCAACACCAACACCTTGAACCTGGCTCGACACGCTATCGGCAGCCAGTGCAGAGCTAGGTGCACAGGTGTAATATGCTGCCGACGGCCCGTCCCTGTAAGGAGGCGAGCCGCCGCATTCTGCACCAGCTGCAGCCTCCAGACCAGGAACAAGGGAAGCCCCACGTAGAG
>QEPC01013002.1:6059775-6110934 GCA_003113815.1 Sphenodon punctatus | reverse complement strand
CCCTTGTCTCTCCCTCTGTTCCCCTTCCTAAGTCTCTCCCCCAGCTCCTGTCTCTCAGATTGTAAGCCCTAGGGGCAGGGACCGTGTCTATTTTATTACTTTGTAAAGTGCCAGGTACACTGCTGGCGCTATATAAATGTTTGTTAATGATAATAATAATAATAATCAACTGTACTTTTGACTATGAAAAGTCTGCAACTTTTCACTTGGTTTGAAAAGTTGCAGACTTTTCATACAAAGTCAAAAGTATGGAGTGAGGCCAGGGGTGGTAATTGATATGAAATTGACTAGATCTTAGTCTTTGTGACAGAGTTGGCTCCTGATAAAGTTACTGATTTTAAAAAGCAAAGTCACTTAACTTTCCTTATGCTGTTTTTTTGCAGTCAGCGGCTGCTCGGCGGGGCATGTGCCAGCCAGCAAAACTGATTTTTTAATGTTTAATAACTTGGGTTTGGGTGCACCAACTGTTATCACACTACACCAGCACTTGAACTAGATCTCATGCTCCAAAGCTGTGAAGTCTGGGGGCTCGACTCATCCGGGAGGAGGAGATATGGATAGCTCAAATCATCCCCAGGGAATGAATGAATAAAAGTCATGCAACTTTTCATATGGAGTCAAAAGTACAGAGTGAGGACAGGGGGGTAATTGACACAAAACTGACTACAGTGTAAAGTCTTTGTGACAGAGCTGGCTTCTGATAAAGTTACGTGATTTAAAGCACAGTCACATAACTTTCCTTAAGCAGTTTTTTCTAACACCACAAATGGCGGTCAGCAGCTACGCATGTGCCAGCCAGCCAGCAGAACTGATTTTGTAATGTGATGGTTTAGTTAGTGCTAAATAGTAATAAGATTAAGTACGTATGGTAGTAAATTAAGTACATATCTTCCCTTAATGTTGATGGTAAATTATGGAATATAGATAGAAAATCTGGACCTAATTTCCATGCTTTGTTAAATATTTTTTGAATTGCAATTGTAATTTTCATGGTTTGGGGATTTTAAGTTAGGGAAAAATATATGTTGTGGAATGGTTTTGAAGAGGAAAGTTTTTTTGTTTGAAAATGGTTGTGCCTTTAATGTTTTTTTCAACTGTAAAGTTTTTTGTTTTGGTAAATAGTTATATGTTTAGTTACAATGTTCTATGTGCAACCCATGGAGCACTTCTAAGTGCAAGTGCTACAGATGCATGAGCAAGGAGCCTTTCCAAACATGCTGACATATACTAAAAATGATGTTTTCAGAAAAGCGTTAATAGCGTTTTGCATACATACATTCTCAATTTTGTTATGTGTATCGACTAGTTATTTAGCATCAATATGGAAACCTAGCAATTTAACCCTATTTGCAGATGAACTTTGAAAGGGTGCTCCATACACCAACAGTAGGGTGATTTGGTAAAGAATAATAGGTTTATATAATTTGAGAATCACTTTTTTTTTTTTCCCCCTAGAACATTGGGGAGTCAGAAATGTCCAGTGTTTTGAACCAGTTACTGCCCATCATCAAGTCTCATAACGGAAGGACAGATGATGATTATACTCCTGAAGACCTCCTTGTTTTGCTGGTGTACATTTACTCTGTAGTTGGGGAAATCAAAGCTGGAGAAGAACTGAATGAAGCTGAAGGAGAAGTGAAAGAGGCACTGGCCCGGGCCTTGAAGGATGAACCAGAGCTATCTTCCTTAATGCAGAAAATAACAGGTGAGTCCATACTTCATTGCAATGAGATAAACGTAGGTATGAAATTGTGTCTGAAAAAGTATTGTGGAAATTGCCTTTTCTGTGGTGTTTGGGTATGTGAATAAGCACAAGGATATCCTGTTGTTTCATCTCTGATGTGCACCAATGCCAAATGCTGACAGGTTTCCTTGTGAAGTGCTGAGGCTGATGAAAACTCTCTAATTTGTACTTTTTGTTAAGGTCACATGTTTTCTGTAAAGTAATATTTTCATTTTCTTTCATTGATCAGCGCAAAGTTGACCTTGGCAAGTCAAAATTAATTTGGAAACCTGTTCAGTGAACCACAGTTTTGAGAACACCAGGATCTCCCTGGCTAACAGGAGAAAAGAAATATGCCTAAAACTAACACTGAACTTCCAGTGAAATAACATGAACTAGCCTCCATAAAAACAGCATACACGCCTTTAGGGTAAGGATTGTTGCTCGGCTTAGGTCTTCCGAGAATCAGCAAAGCAATAATTTATTATGGACTTTATCTTATTTTTTAAAATTTATATGAAGCCCTTTTCCAGAGGCTCAGGGCAGCTCAGAGATTCTAAAAACATTAAAATCAATACAACCCCCCCTAAAACTCCTGTAACCCTCCCGCAGCCCCACCCAGTACTATGTCCCTATTCCCCAAAACCAACCTAATGCCCTAGCCTAGATTGCCAAATGCCTTTTCAAACAGAAAGGTCTTACACCGTCTCTGGAAGATACCTAGGCCCTGACTCAAACAAACCTCCAGGGGGAGGGAATTCCATAACAGGACAGCAACCGAGAGCGCCTCCCTGCGAGCTCTTGTTGTATGAATAAGGCAAACAGACGGTACCCACAGGGAGACCCTCCAGGCTGATTGCAGGGACCGCGATGGGGCATAGAAGAATAGGCAGTATTTAAGATATGTGGGGACCAGACCATTTAGGGCTTTAAAGGTCTAAACTAGCACCTTGAATTGTGCCCAGAAAGCTATAGGAAGCCTGTGCAGGCTTTGGAGCACTGGTGTAATGTGTTCTCAGCAACCCGTCCCCAAAAGGAAGTGAGCTGCTGCAGCTCATCATCAAACACTCATCAAGGGGAAGCCCTTGGTAGAGTGTTGCAATAATCTAGCCTTGAGGTGATGAAAGCATGGATGACCGTGGTCAAATCTGAGTCAGGAAAAAAAAGGCCGCAGCCTCCTCACCAGATGAAGTTGGTTAAAAGTGCTCCTGGCCACTGCCGTAACCTGAAAATCCTGGTGCAACAAGGGGTCCAGAAGCAGTCCAAAGATGCGAACCTGACTGACCAGAGGGAGCCACACTCCATCAATAACAGGAGTCCCAATCCGCTCCAGATCACAAGGCCAGCCATCATCACATCAGTCTTGTCTGGATAGCTTCAATCGACTCATCCTCATCCAGTCTCCAACAGCAGCCAGGCACTGGGTGAGCACCAAGATTGCAGGGCCTGGATTGGATGAAAAAGAGAGGTAGAGATGGGTGTCAACTTACTGATGACACTTTACCGCAAACCTCCGAATGACCTCATCTAGCCACCTCATACATAATTTGAACAAGAGGAAAGACAGAATAGAACCCTGTGGGACCCCACAGTGGAGGTTCTGAGAGGACAATGAGCAATTGTTCATCACCACTCTCTGGGACCTCCCCAACAGGAAAGAGTGGAACCACTCGAGCAGTTCCGCGCATCCCCACCAGGTCCCGCAGTCATGTCAAGAACACCTGATGATTAGCTGTATCAAAGACCACTGAAAGATCTAACAAGATCAACAGGGCAGAGTTCTTGTCAATCTTGAAGCACAGGTCATTGACCAAGGTCACAAGTGCAGTTTTCGTGCCATACCCAGGATGAGCACCTGACTGAAAAGGGTTTAGGAATCCGACGACATCAAGATGAGCTGGAGCTGACAGGCAGCCACCCATTCAGTAACCTTGAATGGGTGGTTGCCTGTCAGCTCGAGCTCATTTTTAAGATCAGCCTAAAAAGGAAAGGTTAGAGACAGGTTGGTTAGCTGGCTGTGGAGTCAGCATCCATATCACATCAAACTGTTGAGAGAGATTTTCGAAATGAATGAACTGTAAGCTTTCAGACTAGAGGGTTTCTGATTTTCATCTACAGTGGTTTATGCACTTGCCCGCAAAGCATCTGCAGCTATCTGAATAATTCCTTGCACGTGGAGTAAAGTGCATCCTTTGCATCAGTATTCGCCACAAGCATCATGGTGCCTCCACTTGCATTTATAGTTTGAACCAAAGCAGAGTGAAGTTTGAATAGCCTTAGTCAATCCATTGGCCTCAGTGGTCATTTAATCAGGAGTCTAAACTGCTCACATCTTTCCCAAATACTTAAATATTGGCACTACTTTCAGGTCCCAAATGTGAAATGGAATCTCCTAAGCGAAGTATCTGCATTTGAAGATTGCACTTTGACTAACTGGTGACCAAAATATTTTAGAAATTCATGCTGAGGAGTTTTGTTCTAGGTGAAGGTTGTTACAACCTAGTCGAGGTAACTATATCAAAAAAGCCTATTTTCTGTAAAACTTGCCAGTGTTTGTGACATCGCAAAACACATTATTGTGAGATAAATGGTGAGTGTAAAAGAATATACAGTTAAGAGCTGGCTGATTAGTCAAGTAAGTGTGGTGAAGCAACCTCCGTTGGGAGCTGGGAGTGAATACCAGGGAATGGTATTCCCCATTGTGACCTGTTGTTTACTTCTATGAAACAACTGAAAGTGGCTGCTGTCAGAGCCAAGATGTTGGGCTCGATGGACCATTGGTCTGACCCAGTATAGCACTACTATGTTCTTATGATTAAGTTCTTAACAAATTTATTCATTATATTTTTCACTTCTCCAGTTCATGAGGTTCCTCAGAAAGCATGAATAATGGTAATTCTGTGTGTTTGTGAAAGGGAAAATTAGGCTCGACTGGCATGGTATAAATTAATGTAGGTCCTAGAAATCAAAGGGCATAGGATGACTTAACAATACCTGAGATTTTCTTTTATCTGGAATATAATACCTTATTTTCTTTTAAATTAGCAGTGAATTTTGATCTTGAATGGCAGCAAAATGTATTATTTATTAGTGTTTCAAAGTGTTTCAGTGTTCAAGGTTTTTTTACAATCCATAGCTAGTGCACAACAAGCCTGTGAAGTAGGTCATATTGTTCCCATTTTATAGTTGGGGACTTGAGGCTAAGAGAGAGTGACTTTATTTATTTATTTATTTATTTATTTATTATTAAAATTCATATGCCGCTCCCTCCTGCTATAAACATCTTGGGGCGGCTAACAACATTTAAAAATACATAACTAAAATACAATTAAAACAACACAAAATCCACAGATAAAAATAGTCCATACCCAAACCCTCCGTAACCCACCCCACCCACCCCATCTCCCTCGGTAAAGGCCCGGCAGAACAGCCACGTCTTACACTGTCTACGGAAAGAGGGGAGGTTGGTGGTCAAGTGGACCTCCAACGGGAGGGAGTTTCACAGCTGCGGCACACCCACAGAAAACACTCTCCTCATGGTCGAAACCCGGTGGAGCTTGAGGAGGGCGCCCCGGCCGACCTCAGGGGCCGATCCAGAATCCGGAGGATGAGGCGGTCCTACAGGTAGGTGGGGCCCAGGCCATTTAGGGCTTTAAAGGTCAACACCAACACCTTGAATTGGGCCCGGAAGACTGTCGGCAGCCAGTGCAGAGAGCGAAGCACCAGTGTAATGTGCTCGTGTTGGCCCGTCCCCTTCAGGAGATGGACCGCTGCAGTCTGTACCAGCTGCAGTCTCCGAACCAGCACCAACGTAGAGTGCGTTACAGTAGTCCAGTCTCAAGGGTAATAAAAGCATGGATGATTGTGACCAGATCCGAGTCCGAGACATACGGCCTAAGCCAACGTACCAGATGTAACTGGCGAAATGCCCCCTTCGCCACAGCTGCCACCTGAACATCCAGGCGGAGCTGTGGATCGAGGAGCACCCCCAGAGTACGGACCTGAGATACCAGGAGAGGACGGACCCCATCAATGATGCGGTCATCACTCCCCCGGATTTCCCCACAACCATCACCTCTGCCTTGTCAGGATTTAACTTCAGGCGGTTCGCCCTCATCCAATCCCCCACAGCTGACAGACACTGGGTAAGCACCGAGACTGCCGGACCTGGGTCAGATGAAAATGAGAGCTATAGCTGGGTGTCATCACTCAGCATATTGATGACACCTTACACCAAACTCCCTGACAGCCTCCCTCAGAGGCTGCATATACACATTGAACGAGAGGAGATAAGATGGAACACTGCGGGACCCCATACGTGAGACCCTGGGGAGAAGATGAAAAATCACCCAGTACCACACATTGGGTTCTCCCAGCCAGGAAAGAGCGGAACCATTAAAGAACAGTCCCGCTAATCCCTGCCCAGTCCCGCAGCCGAGTCACCAACAACTCATGATCAACGGTATCAAATGCAGCTGAGAGATCTAACAGAATCAACAGGGTCGAACGACCCTGGTCCAACTCACGGGAGAGGTCATCGATCAAGGCCACAAGTGCAGTCTCCATGCCATAACTCAGACGAAAGCTAGAGTGCGAGGGATCAAGAAAATAGATCCGGTCCAGATGCCCCAGAAGTGGTCGCGTCACAACCTGTTCAATAACCTTTCCTAAAAAGGGAAGGTTAGAGACCAACTGATAGCTGGCCAGGACGCCAACGTCCAATGATGCTTTCTTGAGCAGGGGCTGCGCCTCCTCGAGACAGTCTGGCACTCTGCCCTCCCCAAGGGAGGCGTTGACTATCCTGGCCAGCAACGGCCCTAGTGTCTCCCGGCTAGCCTTAACCAGCCAGGACGGGTATGGATCTAATGGCTCGGACAGTCCCAAGAGCACCAGCTGCATCCGAGGGCTACACATCCTGAAATTCATCCCACAAAACAGGACAAGATGGAGCTTCTGCTGCCTCTGGCTCACCTACTGCTAAAAATGTTGCGTCAAAACTGTGGTGAATTTGAGCAATTTTATCCGCAAAAAAGTCCACAAACAATTCACAGCGGGCATTTGATGACTCTAAATCCAGACAGAGGGAGGTCAGACTGACCAGCCCCCTCACCACCCGGAAAAGCTCCACCGGGCGGGACTTAGCGGATGCAATGAGGGCAGCAAAGAAAACCTTCTTTGCTCTCCGCGCCACAACGGCATAGGTACGTAACCAGACTCTCTGCCACAATTGGTCAACTTCAGTACGTGAGTGACACCACTATCGCTCTAACCGCCGCTCTTCCTGCTTCATCCGCTGCAGCTCCTTTGTATACCACGGTGACCTGCATTGTCAGCGATTCAGGAGCGGAAGCCTGGGGGGCCACGTGGTCGATGGCCTCTACCAATGTGGAATTCCATATGGTCACGAGGTCATTGAGTGAGCGGCCATCGAGGTCAGAGCAAACATCCCCTAGAGCGGTCTGGAACCCTTGTGGTTCCGTAAGCCTTTGGGGTTGAACCAACCTAACTGGTTCAGCACCCTCCCAGGGGCCAACATTCGCCAGGATACAGGCCTGGAGGAGATAATGATCCTTCCACAACAAGGGCACTGCTGACACCTCCCCCACTAACCCGCCTGAAGGCCGGTGCAAAATATCATGTCCAGGGTATGTTCTCCAACATGTGTGGGGTCCACCACTCTCTGAGACAGGCCCATGGTTGCCATGGCAGCAATGAACTCACGCTCTGCCCCTCCACGACTGGCATCGGCATGGATGTTGACAATAGTCCTGGGGACCGCAAGACCACCTCCGACACCAGTTCGGTCAGTGTGGGCAGGGAAGCTGCTGTACAGGTGGGTCCCCAGTTTATCAGCAGTACCCCCACTCTCTCCGGCCAAATCCAACACCAGATGGAGACCCTCTATACCCATGATAGATTGCACAGGAAATCTCACAGACAAAGCATCCTTAAAAATAATGGCTACACTACCCCCCCCCTTCCTCCAGCCATGGCTGATGCTGAACAGAGTACCCAACTGCAACAAGGTCAGCCAGTATAGGCCCCGACTCAATGTCCAGCCAGGTCTCCGTAATACATGCAAGGTCGGTCGCCTGGTCCAGGATCATCTCGCGGACCGTGGTTGACTTATTGGCCACCGGCCTTGCATTTACCAGCATCAAACTGACATCAGGGGCCCTCTGATTCCCGATCACTACACCGCCTGACTGGGGGCCATTGAACGGGACAGGTACAAAACATCTGTCCCGTCTCACAGATCTAACTCGCCTCCCAGAAGGACCATAATTCCCCCGGCCCAACACAACCCCTATGGCTGCAGACCACCACCACCTGGTTTGCCTCCCCAGACCCCCTCCCAGGAGGCTGTCCCGCCAACCCCCCAAGGGAGATACCTACCCACTATAACCCTTATCCTCCTCTACCAGAGGAGGATAACTGCCCCCCCCATCCACTCCCTTCTAACCACCCGTCGCCCCTCACACCAGGCAGCACTCCTCCCTCCATATGCTCACACCTGGGCGCATATGTCAGGACCTACACCCCCCCCTCCCCCAATCCCTACTCCCAACATCCTCCTACTCCACTAAAAACCTTCCACTTCAACTCAAATCTGCTGACTACAGTGCCCACCACTCCAATTGCATTGCAACTAACCCCCAACCCCCTCACATCTCGAAAGCCCCGCAAGGGCTGCGACTTTGGCTCGCAGCCTTTGGCGGGCGCCCCTGGCGGCACCGAGGTCCTGGGGCCTTTTAAAGCCTCCGGCTTCTCCTCCTAGCTCTTGCTGCCTGCTGCAGGTGTGTAGCCCCACCCTCCCACAGTTCCAAGCAAGGGGGGAGGCAGATGTCACTCACAGAACTTTCTCAAGGCTACCCAGTGAGTCCATGCCTAAGATAAGATTTGAGCCCTGGTCCAAGAATATATCCTGTAGTCTACACTGGCTCTCTAAATCTAAATGTAACTCTAGAACAATGAACATATTTTTTGGAATTGCCTTTGTTGTCATGAGAAGGACAAAGACCAACTTTTCTCAATTCTTATTAAATAATTCCATTAAAATAATCCCTGGCTGCACTCAGAGTGATCTCTCTCCCCCTGCACTTCATGTGCGGGTGAGGTGGGAGATTTTGTCCTTGTTGTGCAGGGAGGCGATGGGTGACTTATCTGCAGCTGTGGGGGTAGTGGGTTAGGAAAGGGTTAAGGGCAAAGCGCACCCTTTGAATTTAAAAGTTTGATGCCCAATCCAGGTATTTTTGGCAGGGAAAAGACACTCTGGAGTGCATGTGCAGCCTAATTAATTTAAGGTATTAGGAGGAGGGGTGATGTCAGTGTGGGGCATAGGCACAGACAGAGATGAAAACCACCCAACCACCCTCTTGGACTGGCACTGTAAGATTGGCTGGTTGCCAATTCTTTGGGGTCTGGGAAGGAATTATTTCCTCTCTAGGGTGATTGACCTTCTGTCCTTTTGGTCCCCACCCCCGCATCTTCCCTATAATGCCATCAGCCATGAGTTACAGGTTGTATAGCAAGGGGTGCATTGAAGTGGCTGGTTGGGTTTGGGGGGTGGGGGGGAGTTGCAACTCAGAAGTCCACTGGACAGATAGTCTTAGGTAAAGGAAAAGGGATGGATTTATAAATTTGTGGCACCTCAGGACATGGCAAGAGTGAAGTTAATGCTGTCTACAACCCATGGCATTGGTTGCAACCCTGAGGGGTTGGCGGCAGCAACCTAGCTATAAAGGATTGCCCAACCCCTAGCTTTCAGAGCATGCTACTCCTTTCCCTCAATCCTGACAAGGGGGCGGGGGGGAGAATAAAAAGAGGCACCAGTATCCGCCTTCTTGGTATTTTAGCCACTGGACTTGGCAGTTTGGGGAATTTTAGTTATTTGCAAACCCCGCCCCCCCTTGCCCAGACCGAAGTTGAGTTTAATTAATAAAGAACTGCAGCCTTGTTTACCCTAAATAATTGTGTGTTGCCTCTTTTCGCGCTGCAGGGACAAAGCACCCGCTGTTTGGGGATCCCACCATCATGTCTTAAGCCAGCAGGTGATTGGGCCTTTGCTGTGGTGGGTTCCTCAGTGAGAAACTTGCTCCCTCCAGATGTTGTCTCAGTTCCTCCCTCCTCACCTTCAGAAAGCACCTGAAGACTTTTCTCTTGGTGCTTTTAAAGGATCCGCTGATGGTTTCCTTCAATGTATTTTTTTCCTTCCATTTACCTTCTCCGTTTTAACTTTTTTAAATTGATGTTAGTTGAATTTTATGGTGTGGTGTTGTATTTTTTACTAATGTTATGAAGCAGTCCAAGCACTAGTCAGCGAAGCGCCGCTATACAAATTTATTTATGTATTTATTTATTTATTTATTATTATTATTATTATTATTATTATTTTATTTTATTATAATAAACTTAAACTATAAAGAGAACATTTGTCTTGCAGAAGTAAGCATTCAAGTCAGGAAATGTCAATATTAAGTTTCTATCCGTTAACTTTTCTTCTTTGGGTGAAGCCTCTTTCATAAGAGACTTCAATTCATGATCACAGTATTTGACAAAAAGATACCTTATACAATTTTTCTGAAGCCTAAGAATGCACATGTAGAACATCTTGTCCTTTTTCTTTGACATACATTGAATGGTACAGAGTTGATTAAAGCTGTTTATGTGAAAGGTGCAAAGTAAGCTAATCTTACTCAGGATGCTACTGATGAAGTGTAAAAAAGTAATTGTGGAAAATAGCTGACATAAATAATAACATGGAAACTCCCATACTGGATCAGAACAATGGTCCATAATGAAGTTGTCTTACAACATCCCTGGCAGTGAGTTCTACCGGTCAATCTTGCATTGTGTGTACCTACGTCCCTTTAGTAGTTAGAACGTGCAAGTTGGCAACAAGGCTTGGTCGATAAAGAACCTACAAGTAGGACCTTTTATCAGTGAAGGAAGGCAGCATTCTGTATTGACTAGAGACAGACCATGGGAATGGTAGTTGTGATGTTCTGTTCCTAAATTAGCTACGGACTTAAATGCAGTCTTGAGTACTTCATTTATTTTCTTTGTGCTTCAGTTTTCCAATCTGTAATGTTAATTAATGACAGTAGTCCTTTGTAAAGTGTCTTTATAATCTGTGGGTGGAAGCATTGTGATGATGCAAGGTGGTGTTAATCAAAACCTCTTTGAATTTTGGGGAGGCTTTGGATTAAACTTTCTGGATTCAAATCTCTCCAGTTTTGGTTTAGATCCCAAACTATAAGATACCTATTTTCTGGTTACTTCTCTGATGCTGAAATAAATCCCCAAGCTTTAGCTGATATTTGGCCTTTTACCTGGATCCTTACCCAGTGCTTAAAAATACTTTCAGCTGTGTTAGAACAGAAAACCAGATAGGTAAAACATTCCAAAATGTCCCTGCCTCGGCTTCAGATTCACATGTGAACCGAAGCAACTTGACATTAACATTGGTCCAATAGAGAAGTCAGAAGTAGAATATGTGGTTAAGAATCTGGAAAACAACAAAGTGGTGGGATGTGATCAAACTGCATCAGAAATGCTGAAAAGCGCTTTGCTGACCCCAGCACCCTATCAGAACTGCCAGAGTTGTTTGATGAAGTCTTGGGGAAATGGATTCTCCTTGACCAATGAAAACATGAAATCACTTTCAGAATACCCAGTAAAGGAGAATTTTATACACTTTCACAACTGGAGAGGTATCACAGTACTCTCTGTTGGACAGAAAGTCTTGTGCAGCACTGATAGGATAAAAGAGGAAGTGTATGCAAACCTAGGGAAGAGCAGACGAGATTCAGAAACAGATATTCATGCTAAGGATCACCATGGAACAGATAGAATGACCGTCTCCTCTCCCCAACAGTTTCATTGACTTGTGAAAGGCATGTGACAGTCTACGCAGGCATACAGTGTGGATTATGCTTCAATCCAATAAACTCCCACCTGAAGTTGTCAGTATCATCAAGGCCTTGTGCAGAGATTTGAAGAGTTCTGAATGGGTAAACAGCCAGATAAGAGTCGTTCATTGTGGACACTGACATAAAACAGGGCTTTGTTCTCTCTCCACTGCTGTATGCCATAGCCATAGAGCAGACATGAGGAACTTGCAGACAATTGGACTGGGGTGTTCCTTTCTGTCCCATTATTTTTCTTTGGTGGCTAACTTTGCTAGTCCTGCCAGCTGTCTGCTGAAGAATTACTCCTTTAGGAAGATCTGCTTTTTTTTTCAAGCCCGATTGAATGTCCTTCCCACCTGGATGCTTGAGGGGCGCTATGCCGGAATTCCAGGTCATTTAAGGTTGTGTCCCTTTGACAGTTTGGAGGCTGAGGCTTTGGAGCATATTTTGTGCACATGTCATCTTTACGATCTCCCTAGAGAACTCTGGCTATCCAAATATATTTGTCTTTAGCCTGGCAGAACATCTTTAGAGATTTCCCGGTATCTTGTCTCTGACTCTTCTGATTTAATTACTTTTGCTGTTATGTCCTTTCTTCTTGATGTGTTTGCGGCCCGTCAGAAGTTTCTTACTTTTAGAGTTATGTAATATTTTGTATTTACCTTTTTTTTATGTTGACTCTAAAACTTTTATATTCACTTGTATATGTATATGTCATGTTTCACTGTTAGAAGTTTTTCCTTTTATGATCCGGATTTGATTTTAATTTTACTTATTGGTTGGGTCTTGCATTATTTCTTTCGCAATGACATTACTGCCACACTAATAAATTAAACTGAACTGAACTGGAATGACAATTGGACTGCTGTGGAGTAAGTGATTTTACAGTATCATAATTACTGATGATATTGTAGTTTTGTGGGATTCACTCAGCAGCAAAAATACAGAAAAGTTGGCAAAAAAGCAGGCTGGGCAGGATTCAGAATCAACTGTGCTGCAGCAAACATCCTTGAAACTATAGAGCCACAAGTACCACAATATCACATTAGAAGACAAAAACATCAAGAAAGTAGAAGAATTTACATACCTGGGTGGCATCATAATGAAAAAGAGAGGCCTTAACAAGGCAGGGATAGGGATCCACAGCATTTACTAAACTCAACAATTAAGGGAAATCAAAGCTACACAGCACAAAAACAAAGTTGAGAATTTTCAGCTCAGACATATTCTCTATGTTAATTTCAGCTACAAGAGATCTTCCAAAATGTCAGATAGAAAACCAATTGCTCTTAAAACATTTGTGGCAAAGTCGTCCAGCTCCAGCCCAAAGTCATTGCAAGGCTGGCGGCTCAAACTTACATTTTTGGTGTCCCTCTGACTCTTAACTCCCCAACTTTGGCTGTCTGTCCTTCAGGAGATATTACTAAAGTCCAGTGTTGCAGCAGTCTCCCTGGGCCTGTACCTGTGATACTTCACTCAGGCCTCCCCCCATGACTTCCATTATGTGTGCAGCAGACCCCCTTCTGGAGGAGATGGTCCTTTGGGTCATACAGCTGTAGTCCTGGCTCAGTCCTGCTGCTTCAGGGTTCCTGTGCTGGGTTTCCAACCAGGCCACCTACTGCTGGTATCCCCATGTGCCCTATAACTGACTCATTGGGGTAGTTGCCCGCTCAGTCGCCTCTCTGAAGCTCCCACTTCCCTTGGCCCTGTGTTCCCTAGCCATCTTGAACACATCTAGGCAACCCTGTGGGCTGGCCTCTTGCATTACAGGAGCCTTCAGCTCTCATGCCCAAGGGCTTATTGCTCCAAGAGCTGGATCCTAGCTTCACAGAATCCTGTGAAGCTCCTAGCTCCTGCCATCACAGGCTCCTGTTTCTGCCCTGAGTCGCACCTCAGGTGGGCAGATATCTCCCCATGGTTCCCTGCAGCCTGTCCTGAGACTCCCAGTCACTTGGTCACCTAACGCCCTGCCCTCTGGGCCTTTCTGAACTCCCTTTCCCTGGGTGAGGTCAGGGTTCCTTCCTACCTCCACAGCAGGGTGGCTCCAGCTAGCTCCAGGAGCTCCTCACCCTGCTGTCTTCCAGCTGGAACACATTAGCTGAGCTTGCGCTCTCTCTTTATAGTTCTCAGCCAGATCCATGTGACCAGCCCACATCTGGTCACTTGATGCTCCTATACTGAGCCCCAGTTTAACCCTTTTTTGTCCTGGATTTATCTTAATGTCTCCAAATGTGTTGTGAATAGTTTGCTTGGGCCTAGTCCTGCAAGGACTTACCCAAGCACACTGTCACAGTGTGTTCCTACAAAAGATTCTGAGCATTGGTTGGAAAGACTTATTACCTGTGAAGGGGTCCAAGAAATTGTGACTCATCAGCTTGTTTCTACTAGAATCAGAAGGAAGTGCAGGATGCATTTGGGATGTGTTATGGATGCCAAAACGTAGGCTCTCACATAAGCTTTTAAATGGACATGAACTGGTATGAGAATAAGCACATCCAAGAGAAACTGTTTGAATATTTGGGAAGCAGTGGTCTAAGGTATTAATGGATACTGTCAAATACTTTAGGATGCACTGTGTGGCAAAGTTCACATTGTGGGAGGGGGACCTTCAGCGTCTGGTATTTCCTGACTTTTTCATGTGCTTCACTTTTCAGTCTTAACTTGCGTTAATACATTTTTCATATAAAAGATATACTGTAATAGTGTGTGCTTACTACATATCCTCTTCCATGTTAACTCAAATACTCTGCACCCATTAGTTAAAATGATAATATATTTAGAATTGCTACTTCATTCAACAGACTGAAGAAAAATCTAATTTTGCACACTGTAGATTGGAGCCATTTTAAAATGTGACATGAAGTTTAGCTTCATTTGATGTAGCTGTTAAATAATGTATGTTGTGGTGGTGGTTTTAAGACAATGGGTAATAAAACTGAATGTAAATGTTCCAGGATTTCTCAGGGGTATAATTTATGACCGACACATGTTCTTCATCACCATTTCCAGCAGAAATCTTGGAAATCAGGGGAAAAAAGATTAGACCAAACAGTGCTGTAAACCATAATGGAAAATTATGTTTTTTTTAACAGAAAGAGTTCCTTTGGCAGCTGTACAAAAATAGGAAATAAAAGGAACACTCTATATATTTATTTATATTTTTAAACATCCAACCAGAGCTGTATACAATTTAAAACATGTGCAAAAATGCCAACATGCCCACAAAACAACTCCAGAATACACCACCCAGTTTCCACAAGTAGCTTTACAATGCCACAGCTCCCATCCCCCATTTCTCACTCTTAACACTCCAAGGGAAAGCCTTGGAGAACAGATATTCTTTATGGCATAAGACATTACACTTACTATTGGACTGAAGGGTCAGCCAACCACAGTCTGTCTGTACATTAGTACAGCACTTCTAGAATGGAGGGTTGAGATCTAGGAGCAACTTGTGTATTTACCCTCTATGCAGCTTTGGCTAAGCTCTTCCAGAACCACCCAAAACACATACCATTGTTTCTTACTGTGATCCAAACTCAATACTCCTTACAGCCACAAAAAGTGATGGGAAAAAGTCAAGAGAACTGTACTTTATGAATATGTGGAGATTTTTTTAAATCAATGGAACAGATAAACTAGGCACGCACACGTTTTTGCTGTTAAGCGATTGTGGTAAATATGATTTGTCTGTTCATCAAGGAGAATATAATAGACATATAAGCAATTTTACCTGCAGATCTCATTCTGAAAAGATTTTACAATATTTATTATTATTATTTATTTATTCAGCTTTTAGCTGCCCCCTCCTGCCACAGGCAGCTTGGGGCAGCGTACAACAATAAAACACATAGAACATCTAAAAACAATTTAAAGCAATAAGACATAAAAGCAGCAAAAATACCCCATCTAACAATCCACCCTCCCCTTGGCCAGGCGGAACAGCCAGGTCTTACATTGTCTACGAAAAGAGGGGAGGTCTTCAGACAGACGTACCTCCAATGGGAGGGCATTCCACAGCCATGGTGCAGCCACCGAGAATGCCCTGCGCATGGTCGACACCCGAGATACTTGGGGGACCTGCAGGAGGGCATTCCCCGATGACCACAGGGGCCAATCCAGAATCCGGGGGTTGAGGCGGTCTCTGAGGTATGTCGGGCCAAGGATGTTTAGGGCTTTAAAGGTAAGCACCAACACCTTGAATTGGGCCCGGTACATCACTGGCAGCCAGTGCAGAGAACGGAGCACAGGTGTTATGTGCTTGCGCTGGCTCCCAGTCAGGAGATGGGCCGCCGCATTCTGCACTAGCTGCAACCTCCGAGCCATCACCAAGGGTAGCCCCATGTAGAGCACGTTACAGTAATCTAGTCTTGAGGTAATAAAAGCATGGATGATTGTGGCAAGATCCGCATCTGATACATACAGCTTCAGCCGATGCACCAGATGTAATTGACAAAATGCTTCTTTCGCCACAGCCATCACCTGGGCATCCAAGTGAAGCTGCGGGTCCAGGAGTACCCCCAGACTCTGTACTTGAGTCACCAAGGGGGGATGGACCCCATGGGGCCCTCCCACCCCATTTTACCCACAACCATCACCTCCATCTTGTCAGGATTCAGTTTCAGTCGACTTGCCCGCATCCAATCCCCCACAGCTGACAAGCACCGGGTAAGCAACGAGTCTGCCGGGCCTCAGTTCAATGAAAAAGAGAAGTATAGTTGGGTGTCATCAGCATATTGATGGCACCTCCCCCAACGGCTGCATATATAAGTTGAACAGGAGCGGGGACAATATCGATCCCTGTGGGACCCCAAATGTGAGATGCCAAGGAGATGATGAAAAATCACCCAAGACCACACACTGAGTTCTTCCGGCCAGGAAAGAGCGGCACCACTTAAGAACTCTACCGCCCACCCCGGCCAGGTCCTGCAGGTGGGCCACCAACAGCTCGTGATCAACAGTATCAAATTCAGCTGACAGATCTAATAATACCAACAGGGTCGAATGACCCTGATCTGATGCTCGGGAGAGGTCATCGACCAAGACCACAAGCGCAGTTTTGGTGTCAAAACCTGGACGAAATCCAGACTGTGAGGGATCTAGGAAATGGATCCTATCCAAATGCTTCTGGAGTTGCTGTGCCACCACCCACTCAATAACCTTCCCTAAAAAGGGAAGGTTAGAGACTGGCCGATAACTGGCTAGGGCGTCAATGATAAGAGATGGTTTCTTGAGCAGGGGCCGAACCACCACCTCCTTCAAACAACTCGGCACCCTGCCCTCCCGAAGGGAGGCATTGATCACCCCTGCCAGCAGCGGCACCAACGTCTCCTGACTGACCTTAACCAGCCAGGATGGGCATGGGTCCAGTTCACAATGGGTGGCATGGACAGACCCAAGAGCATCACCCGCATCAGCAGGCGAGACACACTGAAACTGATCCCACAAAACAGCACAGGACGGGACTTCCATTACTTCTGGCTCTTGGACTGCCATAACTGCTGCATCAAACCCGCTGTGAATCTGGGTGATTTTATCTGCAAAAAAGTCAGCAAACAAATCACAGCGAGCAGAAGATGACTCCGGAACCAGACAGAAGGAGGCCGGACTGACCAGCCTCCGTACCACCTGGAAAAGCTCAGCTGGGCACGACTTCGCAGATGCAATGATGGCAGCAAAAAAAAAACACTATGCCATGGCATAGGAACGTAACCAGCTTCTGTGTTGCAACCGGTCAGCTTCAGTGTGTGAATGATGCCACTGCTGCTCTAACCGCCGCTCTTCCTGCTTCATTCGCCGCAGCACCTCCGTATACCACGGGGACCTGCATGGTTGGCAGGAGGGAAGTGGACACCTCTGTGCCGTATGGTCAATGGCCTCAGTCAACAGAGTATTCCAGTAAGTCACGAGGTCATTGGATGTTTTACAAAGAGTAGAGTTCTACACGAGGTCATCGAGAGTTCTACAAAGATTTTAATTTATTAAACACTTTTAAAAACAATAATTTTCCCCCAAGTAGTCTACACTAGGAGAAACTGAAGCTGTTAGGAAAAGTTCATGTTTCTGGTTTTATATGCTCAGTGCAGATTTTTTTCCAGCCCTGATAACACACATTTCTGTTTATTGTCATGGTCAACACTTCCATCTGATTTTTTCCCCATTGTGTAAAGTTGTTTGTGTGGGTGCACAAACTTCAAACCTATGTGCTTAGTCTTGACATGGCACGATTCAGTGCAGGGCCTCCTTGTTTGCTAATAGGGCATCACAAGGAGGAAAGATTTGTATGTAGCCAGAGCTAAAATTCTAGATTAGACAGGGCTTTTGAATTAAGCTCAAGCTTCGTCATCTTAATCCTGTGTCAATGCTTGGATTTTGCTTCAAATAAAAAAAACATGTTTTGCCAGGTTACTTACCAGTAACTTAATTCTTCAGGACAGCTCCGTGTATTCTCACTACCCTCCCACCTTCCCCTCTGCTAGTTACCAAAGGATCGGGGGTGTTTTTACCATTTGACACAGAGGGTCTTTTCGCGGCCTCCACGGATGAGACTTTAAAGTAAACTACTAGTAAGCCGGACCCCTGACTCCCACCCCTTGGGGAGGGCATTGCATAGAACTTCTTGACCCATCCAGCCTTCCCCTCTGACGTCTAGAGGTTAGTTCCTCTGCGTTAAGGGTTGGAAAGAACTGTTCTCGTGTGACTAGGAACCCTTTCAAATGGCAGGATGGAAAGGGGGAGAGAGCCCTCTTCAGATTTCTAGAATAATCCAGGCTTTCTGCTTGGAAACTGCTGATGTAGTTAGGGTTCTGGTTGCCTGCAGAGCAGGGAAGAGTCCCAATAGTGAGAATATGCAGAGAACTGAGTTACTGGTAAGTAACCCTCACATTTTTTTCCTAACATAGGCACCCTGTAAAAGTAGCTAATGGTGGGCTAGAGAAAGAGAGATGCACTTCTGGTCTGAGCTGCCCTAATATTTGTATAACTGCGGCAGCAGCAAGGTTGGGTGTGGGTGTGGGTGAGAAACAGTTGAAAGGCAAAATTGGAAGGAGGGAGGAGTGGAGAAAAGCTTCAAGTATCCCTTTCTACTGTCCTTTCCATTAAAAGCGGACACATAAACAGACTAGACAACACAAAAGTAAACTAACATAGCCAGAGAAATCTCAATCTGTTAGAATGGAGTAGGTCACAGAGAGAAGGGGAAATGGGGGCAGTGGATGTGATGACTCTGCAGTGGCCGTAAGGCCTAGCGTATACTTGCCCACCATTCCCTTTCATATCGAGGACCATATCAAAGATCCTGGTGGAGAAAGCCACAGAGGCGGTGATGACTCGCTATCAGCTGAGAAGGCCCTGCTTTTCAAGTCTGTTTATTAATTTTATTCATTTGCTTCAATTTTTAACCTGCCCTTCCCTGAAGGCTCAGGGTGGATAATGACATCAAAAATATACATGAAAAATATGGAAATAAAACCCATTAAAAATGTAAAAATATATAAATATAAAGTAAATATCCATAAATTATGCTCCCAAACCTAAACCTGCCTCTTAAATGCCTGGCCAAACTGATAGATCTTAACATTGCCTCTGGAAGATGCTCAGGCTTGGGCTTTTGATCTCCCTTCTTCTGGAGGTTGACCAGAGCTGTGGAGCAGCTACTGAGAACACCTGTTTTTGCACTCTTGACTGTCTCAGAAGGACAATTCCCACTTAAGGATTCCAGTGTTCTGTCCTATTCCCCCTCACTCTTTTCCTTTGGCTACAGATGGTACTGCCTCCGTTCTTCGCCCTGACTAGCTGCAGGAGCCAATCAGTGGACTGGATGCCAAGACCTGGATAAGCCATCCACTCTAGCTGCCTTGTGGCCTGAAGTCCCTGACTGCTGTAGGAGTAAGCTGAAGTCCACTTTGATACACAACTCACAGCAATACTATGGAGACCCCCGACAGCTACTCAGTAGGCATATACAGTCAAGTCATCCAGCTTAGAGGAAGTCCTGATCCATGCAAAATCATATAAAATCACTCTCACGCCCTTATAGTTTGGACTTGCAAACTAGAGAAAACTCTTCCAGAGTCTCTCTGTCCTCCAATCTCTCCACGGATGATTAGAGCACTTTCTTTTTGCCTCTATCCCACTGATGCAGTAACTTTCTGCATTCATACTGAACAGTGATTACTAAAAAGTATGAATTAGTACTTTAGAGCCTTCTTTTAGACAATCTTGAGTGGTGGGAGAGTGAGAGCCTGATTTGGGAAACTGTCCTCCATTCTAAGGTTTCAGCCTTGTGCGGGAGCCTCAGCCTGCCTGTAGATAGGTTTATTAGTCACAGCTCTGTTCCATGCCAGAGAAAAAGTTAATAAAGTAAACTGTTTAAAGTTCATACGTTGGTTACAGGAATGGAGGTTGGGGGCAAACACCTCAAAGCATTACACAGCAAAACATTTCCAGCTCCCAGGCACAGTACTCACCCAAGCACGAACTGACTTCCTCCAGTCTGCTGTGAGAGTAAAAGGATTGCTCTCTCATCTGGCGTAAGAAAGGCAACTTTCTACATCAGTTTACATAAGTGTGAAGACCTCCTGCCATAAAGTTATGCTGCAGATAGGCTCAGTTGCAGACAATATGTTTGCAGAAATCTGTCCTGCAACGCAAATAAGTCCCATGCCATAAATGGCCCTTTGTCAAGATAGAAGATGGCAGAAGATTCCAGTGGTATAATAGTCTGTGGAACCTTGATGTGATTTAAATGAAGGGGATTTGATATTAATGTGTTATGACTATAGAGCCATATTGTCTCTCAAACCGATTGTTTATTTATTTATTTCATTTGATTTCTTGGTCGCGCCCTCCTGCTATAGCAGCTCGGGGTGGCTTACAACATATTAAAATCATATAAAAATATATATAGACATAAATACAACATCAATAAATAAGATACAAATAGCAATATAAAATCAGTATAAACATACCCCTAGGCGGAGCTAAAAGACCCTCCTTCCCAACCCCCCACCCATCACCCATCTCCCTCGCCAAAAGCCTGGCGAAACAACCAGGTCCTACATTGTCTGAGGAAAGAGGAGAGGTTCACGGCCGAGTGGACTTCCGTTGGGAGGGAGTTCCACAGCCTTTGTGCAGTCACGAAAAATGTCGTCCTCATCGTCGCCACCTGAGATACTCTGGGAACCCTGAGGAGGGCGTCCCCGGACAACCACAGGGGGCGGTCCAGGACTCGGAGGCGATCCTGCAGGTAAGCAGGGCCCAGGCCATATAGAACTTTATAGGCCAAAACCAACACCTTGAATTGGGCCCGGAATACTATAGGCAGCCAGTGCAGAGACCAGAGCACCGGTGTAATGTGCCCATCCCTGTGAGGAGGTGGGCCACCGCATTCTGCACCAGCTGCAGCTTCCTGACCGTCATCAAGAGTAGCCCCACATAGAGCGTGCTGCAGTAATCCAGTCTCAAGGTGATGAAAGCATGAATGAGGGCTAGGTCGGAGTCCAAGACAAACGTCCAAAGCCATCACACCGGATGTAACTGGCGAAATTCCCCCTTATCCATAACCGCCAGGTGGGCATCCACACGGAGCTGTGGGTTGAGGAAACACCCACAGACTCCGATCTTGAGAAACCAACAGAGGGCGACCCCATCAATGATGGGTGCCACCGCTCCCTCAGCCCTCCCAACCAGCATCACTTCCATCTTGTCAAGATTCAGATTCAGACGGCTCACCCTCATCCAGTCCCCCACAGCCGTCAGACAACAGGTAAGCACCGAGACTGATGGGCCTGGTTCATCTGAAAAAGAGAGGTAAAGTTGGGTGTCATCAACGTACTGATGACGCTGCACACCAGATTCTCTGACGACCTCACCTAAAGTCTGCATGTACACATTGAACAAGAGAGGGGACAATATTGAACCTTGCGGGACTCCACACATGAAGTCCCAGGGAGAAGATGAACAATCCCCCAGGACGACACGTTGAATCCTCCTGGCCAGGAAAGAACGGAACCATTCAAGAACAGTTTCACCTACCCTGACTCGGTCCCGCAAGTGGGCCACCAACATCTCATGGTTAATGGTATCAAATGCAGCCGAAAGATCCAACAGCATTAACAGGATCAAGCAACCCTGGTCCCAACTCCCGATAGAGATTGTTGACCAAGGCCAGAAGTGCAGTCTCTGTGCCGAAACCTGGCTGAAAGCCGAAGTGCAGGGGATCCAGAAAACTGACACGGTCCAGACGTCTCTGACGCTGCTGGGCCACCACCTGTTCAATAACCTTCCCAAAAAAGGCAAAGTTAGAGATCTGATGATAGCAGGCCAAGGAGTCAACGTCCAAAGATGATTTCTTGAGCAGTGGCCGCACCACCGCCTCCTTGAGGCAGCCCAGCACTCTGCCCTCCCTAAGGGAGTGGCAGCACTCCTGTTCCTTGTGGTGCCTGCCACTAGGCACCACAAGGAACAGGAGGCAAGAGAGCCCACTCATAAAGATCACCAGGAGGGGGACTGCCAGGCACCACAAGAAACACACCCAGAGTCCACTCACGCAGATCACCAGGAGGGGGCTCCATGTAATAATCCCTCAGGATCTTGTATTGGCTGTATGGGCCAAAGCCCAGCTGAAGAGTGTTACTGGGAGTGGTGGCAGTACAGGCCTGTATATCATGTGCCACAACCACAACCACACAATGAGGGAAGGGGATTGGGTGTGGGGAATACAGGGGAAGAGAGACCCAAGGGAAGAAGGGGGGTTGAGAGGGCTAGCACTCAGGGATAAGGGCCCAGGCAAGGGGGGAAGGGAAGGACACACAGTACCACTACAGACACACACACTGACCAGCCAGTCCACAATCACCCACACTCTCACCAGTCACTCCACTCAAGACCACAATCCAAGAACCATGATGGGAAAGCACACAAGAAGAAGCTCCACAATTCACACCAGGGGCCAGTCTCTCAGACACCAAGCTCTGTTTACCGGCGGTGCTAGAAGGGCTGCCTAGCCCTTATGTACACTCAGAACGCCCATGCAGGCACTCTGAGCATCGGAGTGGCTCCGCAGGCTGCGGCACGTCTCCAGCATGGCACCGGCCCCACCGCTCCGCCCATGGGGGCGGGGTGTGCGGCGCTGTGCTGCCACATTCAGCCTCGCTACCATCAGCTCTGCTTGCTGCATTGCTGGTTGTGGCACCTGTTTCCGCTGCTGTAGCAGCAGGAGCATGGGGGTGCGCTGCGGGATGGGGAATCGCCACACCCCCCGTAGAGCCTCCTCGATAGCGCCCCAAGGTCCTGCTCCCGGGAGTGATCCCTCCCTAACCCCAATGCTCCCGGAGGTACCTGACAGGGAGGCATTGACTACCACAGCCAACAACGGCCCCAATGTCTCCCGGCTGGCCTTAACCAACCAGGACACATTTATGCATGTAAAACTAAACATTGTGATGATCTGCTGCCATTTTTCAGTTATTTGCAACATTTGGGGCACAATCCAGATGAAAATATTTATGGTACAGGAACGCTAGGTGAGGGTGAATCTGACTTTACAGCAGGATGACAGATGTGCATACTGTCAGAAGTGTCTAACAGACATGACACCAAGCTTCAGCATGGCCAGCTGTAGAGCTTATCAGGAGGTAAAAGTGCATGCAAATTAGTTCTCTGCCAGTTTCACTGTCCCTTTACATTTCAGTCCATCTTTCATGGCTATGCAGCAGTTGTGAGTTAATGCTGTCTTCAGGTTCGCAAAACATTTTACAAGTATCAAATCATTTCTACAGCACACTGTAACGTAGGTAGGCATTGTACCCATTTTACACGTGTGCAGATTGATCCAGAAGGTGGTTAATTGTGTTGGTCAGGATCAATGTCTGAGTCAGGCAAAGAATGCAGAAGTCCCAACTCCCAGGTCCCTGTCTTCTCTGCCACAGCGCATAGCTGTCAAAATCCCATTAACTTTGTGCTTATGACCCCCATAAGAACAGTTTCACATATGCTCCCTGGCTGTAGGAAGGGTGTTGAGAGCAGCATGTATCAACTTGGCCTGTGTTTCTGTAGGTGGCTTAGAAGGGAGGCGTGGCTGCCTGCCAGGGATCAGCAAGCAGTAGGCCCCTCTCAGTCCCCTGCAGTATCTCTTGCTGACTGGGAGTGCTATGGGGGTATCAGTTCCACTTGTTACACTGAATACATGGGAACCAAACTTTTTGGCTTGGAGCAACCATTCCAGGTTTGGAATGTAGCCACGCCTGTGTTTGTATGTTCGGTGGTATACAGTAGAAAGTTAGCTGTATAGTACTACTTAGTTATAGTAAACCATGAGCATGCTCAGTGGTGAACTCGGGACCCAGACCTTGTTTGCTTCCAGCCTAGTTGTTATAGATAGAAATCAAAGACACTGTCCTTGGAAGTGAGTGATGTGGAATGTCTGATTCAGAATACTGTGGAGTCAGATTGGGAGACTTCCTCTACAGATTCAGAATTAGCCTGTGTGACTGCATACCCAGGATGACTAGAGAATCTTTTATGCTACCACTTGGGAAATTTTATCTGTATAAAGCCTTATAAAGAGACAAAGTAAAATTATTTCCATATGCATTAGTTAGTTATGTGTTTCATTACAAAGGTCCCAAATTAAAGAAGAAAAAAACCCTGATCAATATCCTAGATTGTATTCTCACTGGGTAAAACGCACAGTATTTACCTCTGGGGAAAACTCTGGGAGGCAAATGCTGCACATGTTTAGCCTGGTGGGAAACCTGCGTGGCTTTGCCTCCAAACACGCGGAGGTTATATAGCATGATTTTCCAGCTCTGTAACCTCCACATGATCAGAGGCAAAGCCGCACGGGTTTGCTTTCCCAGCTAAACATGCGCAGCATTTGCCTCCCGGAGTTTTTCCCGGAGGCAAATGCTGTGCGTTTTGCCCAGTGAGAATGCAGTCATAGTTAAGAGAATTGAATTCTTAAAGCAGGCATTCTGTAGTTCAGATATAAGGTTGGTGTGTTTTAAATGCAATTTAGAACATAATCCCCATAGAAGCCTAACTTCTCCTCTGCTTTCATGTTACCTGTTTATTCTGTCTTCAGCACCTGGTCTGAGTTGGCTCCAAACTGGATGGTAATTTTCATTGAAGTGTTTATAACATGAAGTCTTTTTTTTTAAAAACACACACAAAAAACAACCACGAGACATATGCCTGCAGCTCTGCGGGTCCCTGAATTGCTGCCAATTTAACAAATCAGCCAACTGGAACAGGAAACTGATATGGTGAGATATTCATTGACAATTTATATTATTTTCAACTTGCAAACACAATGCTTTTAGAATACATTTGAACCTAACATATTTTTATTCAAATAAATTCTGGAATGAAAAAATAAGTTGCCTTTTAAAAGCAAGGCAGCTTTCTTTTTAAAAAAAGTATTTGTACAGGCATAGAAGCTAAATCATTTTTTCTATTTCTTTTCCATACAAGTCATTTCCTTGCAAAGCCTCCAAGTTTTGGCAGAGTATAATTTACACATATTTAAAACATGACTAAATGTTAGCTAGTTTTTCAGTGCACACCCAATCTGGCAAAGAAAAAATTGTGAAGTGATAGTAGGTTAAAACTAACTTTTTTAATGGGTCACCACCATATAAAGCAAATATAGCACTTTGTTTTGCTGCTCTTTCACATATGGAAATAAAAATATAGTTGCTTGTAGGTTATAATGGAAACCTTAATCAACTCTGTTCTGTTTCAGTACTTTTTTTTTTTTTAAAAAAGAAGAATTTTAGGTCATTGAATTACTCAGTTAACATCTTCTCCTGTTCTATTATATAAAGGAGAATGATATTTTAAAAGGCAGGGATCACTACTACTAAACATATGCATGTGGTGCCTTATCAGTGGTCACTCTGAACAATTCAGCACTCTTCACTTGATTGTTTCAAGTTGTTCTTGCTAGAAATGTTCAAGGTAAGATAACATTACCTCATATGAGGCAACACAAATCATTTTTCAGAACTGGACATTTATAGTTATTGGGCCATGTTTTCACTGGTGTTACTCCAGTGCTTTTAACAAAGTTACTCCAGGGATAAACCTGGTGCATTGAATATAAGAGTGCAATGGCTCTTTCAAGGTAACAGTCTGTACAGATTTTAGTGTAGATATGGCATGTTGAAATATAAAATTTCAGTAAGAGCAGCTGTGCGCAGAGTTAAAACAGAGTCACAAGGGATATATTTTTATAGTGTTATATCAAAAGCCAAATAAACGTCCTGGATGATTGATCATAGCCGTTTTTATTGCATAAGCCCACTAATGCCTAGGGTTTCTTTAAAATCTAAGCGTATGTATAGAACTAAAAGACTAAGGGTAATTTCAGACGTTACGAAAACACCTTTCACCACAGTGAACCCCAGTGGATTCCCTGTGGTGGTGGTGTTTCCGTGAACGTCAGTTTGGTCCCAGCCAGATGTTCACCACGGTGAACCCCTGGCCAGGATCAAGCTTGACCACAGTTCTCGACCTCCGGCCGGCTGGAGGTCGAGAACCGTGGTTAGAGTGGCCACGATATGGGATGGGCCAAAAATAACGTGTGTTACCTTTTGGCCCATTCCGGATCGTGGCCCCAACCGCGATATGGAATCGGGCGCAGTGGCCTAATTGGCCACTGTGCCCGCCCATCTCCCTGAGGGTGAGCGGCCAAGGGAGCGCAGGGGGGTGGGGCTGTGCGGCCGCACGTCGCACTGTGCAGCCCCGCCCCCTCCCCGATCCCTGTTAGCGATCGGACCGGCATGTCTGAAGGAAGACCAGCCTGATCACGGATCAGGATCAGAGACTGATCCCGGTCCAGGGTTCAGCGTGGCGGGCCTCTGGGCCCGTCACGTCTGAAATTACCCTAAGAGAGAGATTTTTCTATGGTACAGATAACTTGTAGGCACCTAATTTCCATTTGGATAGCTGAAAATGTACTCCAGAGAACATGGAAGTGACAACACTTGAAAGAAGATTGTTCTTTTTAAAGACGGTATATACTTTGCTTATGAATTTTTGGTGGTTTTGATAAAAGTATAGTTTTGTAAAATAGTTAAGGCCAGTTAAAATCAAAACTATGCATTTGATAGAAAGGCTGGCAGCATCAAGCTTGAAGACAATTGGCCCATTATCCTTCCTGTAGCACTTAAACCCATTCATTTCTGTATGAATAGGTCAATGCCTTAGTTTATTTCTCAACATTGATAGTACAATCCAGTTTCTACTTGCTTTGTTTGGTCAATGTGCTACATGTGCTATATATTACACACAACATTGCTGCTAGGTTTTTTGTTTTGTTTTTTTAAACGGTTTAAACCATTCTCATCACTAACTCCCTAGTTTAATATCAACGATCAAATAAACTCTTTTTTATTTAGATTCAAGCAAAAATTAATGTTCTGTAGACCTCTCAGTATACACTGTCTACACGCAGGATTGCAAAGCATCAAACGTCTCTAGCGTATTAGTTCAGATGTATACCAGTATGGAGCAGGCGACTCCTGCACTCCTTCCCTGACAATTTGTTCTGTTTAGTTTTAACAGCTTATTGTAGCATAACTGTTACCTCTGGCAGCTAAAGTTCAGGTCAAGATACTCCTTATTTGACCTATTATTATATTTTACGGGCTCTGAGGTCAGAGTTTGTCACAGATCACAGTCCAGGATGTAGGTTTACTTTCACCATATAAAGTGAGTAACTTTTCTGAGATTCTAGACTGAGGCAGTTGTGCTATGTAGTTTAAATAATGGACTGCAGTGTTTTGTGTACTCCATAAATTTAGAACACCATAGGCCTCATTTTGCTAAGTTAGAAAAAATATTATGCTCCATAAGCAGATGTGTAACTTTATTTTTAATTCTTTTTTTAATTGATAATGGCGCTTATCCCAAACCCCATGGACTGACAAGTGAAGAACATGCAGCACGCATATGTATGTGCAAGCCGCGCGTACCCCCAGCATGAAGCCTACGGCATGCACACAAACCGTGCGGTGGCACATGCATGTCTTGGGATCAGCCCCAATAACTTTATTTTGGAAATTCTTGTCTAACAGTCAGTGGCATAAACTAGTCATAACCAATTGAAGCATGTTTATATACTGAAAAACAATACATTAACTAACTACAGTGACCAAGGGGGATTATTTTAACATGAGAAGAGAGGGGTAAAGATCACAGAGACTCCTTGTTTTTACATAGATCTTCTCTCTTTTGCTCATTCATCTTTCTTGCTCCCTGTATATAGCTGTATCATAACAGGATACACATTAGCAAATGTTATTTCAGTTTTATAGACCCCTATTTGTAGTGTTATATCTTAGTGGTGTTCATAAAATGGGATACGTTTTCAGTAACAAATTATGATTAATTACAAATTATGATTAAATAAAAGAAAATAACATTGGATGCCATCTTCAATCATCAAACTGTACATTGTGCACATGTAAATTGCATGTCGAAGTGCCACACTAGAAGTGCCACCATTAAAGTAGGTACCAAATCTTTGTTCACAGTGAGAGCCACCATTGCAATATCATTGTATTATCATTACTATATTAATAGCCCTGTAAAGTACCACGCACATCTTCTCAGTATGCGAACTATGATGACAGTAAGGCTCAAACTTTCCATGCATAATGTATGCATGTTTGTCTCCTTTCCCAGTGGAATATTTGTGCCTCAGTCATGTCTAATACAACATGTATGTACGTTATGAAACTGCTTGTTTTCTCTGAGGCAGTTTTGTTCATGTTGTTTCCCCAAATCTGAACCTCACAGCTACTTATACCAACACTTTTGTGGCTTCCATATGTATTCATCTGGTTTTGTAAAGTAATTTTTTAAACTGTACTCTTTCTGCTTTGTGGGTTTTTAATTTGATCTTTGCTGACAGTGGCCCTTTTTCAACCGGCTGCTGCTGGGGTGGTGGTCCGTAGACACGCTGTGGCGGGGGGGGCGGTTGCACATGGGCGCACACCGATCCCCCATGCACGGAGCAGCCTATGTTGTTGCCGATTGCTCCATACATGGGGGGGGGAGGGGGATGCATGGGTCACGGAAGCATGCACCCCCGCATTTACACGAGATGCTCCCCCGCATGGATGATGGGTATCCATGAGTGGGAGTGCCTTGTGTAAAAAGGGCCAGTATGTACCTTTTGAACATCTTTCTCTTTAGTACTTTCTGTGCTTGTGAGAAGTCTACTTGATGGTTGTCATTCCAAACTCTTACAGTTCACCTTTCATCCTCCATTTTCTGTAATCAAAGTGAACCTCTGAACAAAGTGATTCATTGGCCTAGAGCAAAGTTTTTCATCAAAATGATTTGAGATATTAACTTTAGCCAATTCATTCATTTTACAAATTTTCTTTACTATACTTTGTAAAACAACAGATAGATCCATAAGATGGAGACAAATGGATTCTCATCTGCTGGCTACATATATAAACAACTGAGTTTGGGGGAGTGCTGTATTTGTTTGGGAAGGAATAGAAAATTTATTAAGTTATAAGCCACATGGCTATCACAACGAATAAAACAATGCAAGGCAATAATCTAAGCAAAAACTAAAATTAAAGTAAGATACATCTCATACTCAATATCTTCAAAGTAGGAATGTACATGAGACCAGATGGTATAAATACATATATACCCATTCAGGCATGCGAAGCAAATAACAGTTTCGTTAGTCAGCCTTTCAACACCCGCCAGCAGAGAGCAATTCAATAGCAAATGTAATGACAAATCAATTACAATCACACACAACAAATGTCAAAATCTCCACTTGACCGCATCCCTCAAGTATTATCTTAGACCCCAACCAGGAATTAGGTACATCAAAAAGTAGATGTAAGATCCCTTATGGCATTCTCTTTTCAAACCTTATCAATTCTGTAAGCAAAAATTGCCACTAATTTAGTCCTATTCCTTCCTACCTTGAACAACTTGGCATCGTCTGCAAATTTGATCATCTCGCTCCCTTCTCCAGATCATTAATGAACACATTAAACAACACTGGTTCAAGTACAGATCCCTGGGGCACTCAACTATTTACTTCTCTCCATTATGAAAACTGACCATTTAGTCCTACCTTTTGTTTCCTATCCTTTAACCAGTTACCAATCCACAATAGGACAGTGCCTTCTATCCCATGACTTTTGATTTCTTCAAGAGTCTCTCATGAGGGACCTTATCAAACACTTTCTGAAAATCCAGATACACTGTACTGACCAGCTTCCTCTTATCAAAATGCTTGTTTACACCCTGAAAAATTCCAATAGATTAGTGAAGCATGACTTCGCTTTGCTAAGCCTACGTTGACTCTTCCTCATTAAGCCATGTTTATCATGCTCCGTAATTCTGTTTTTAATAATAGTTTCCACTTTCCACCATTTTGTCCAACACAGACATCAGGCTCACTGATCTGTAGTTTTCAGGATCCCCTCTGGAGTCCTTTTAAAATATCAGCGTTATTCGGTACCCTCCAGTCGTCCACTACAGTGACAGATTTTTAGCGATCATTACAAATTACCACTAGTAGGTCTGCAATTTCATATTTTGAGTTCTTTCAGAACTCTGGGGTGTATACCATCTGGTCCTGGTGACTTGTTACTATTTAGTTTGTCTGTTTGCTCTAGAACCTCTTCCAGAGTCGCATTGATCCTGTGACAACTCTTCTGGTTCATCACCTACAAAGAACAGTTCTGGTGTTGGTATCTCCCCAACATCCTCTGTTGTGAAGGCCGAAGCAAAGAATTCATTCAGCTTCTCTGCAATGGCCTTAGCCTGCCTCAGTGCCCCTTTTATTCCCATGTCATTTAATGGCCCAACTGACTCCCTACCAGGCCTCTTGCTTCTGATGTACTTAAAAAAGATTTTATTATTAGTTTTTGCCTCTTAGTCTTTAACAAGTCTCTCTCCAAATTCTCCCTTGGCCTGCCTTATTAACGTTTTACATCTAATTTTCCAGTGCTTATACTCTTCCCTATTTTCCTCATAAAAACTAGCTTTCCATTTTTTAAAGGACACTTTTGTGACTCTAATAGCCTCCTTCTCTTCACTATTTAGCCACACTGACAGGTGTGATTTTGTTCCCTTGCTACCTGTGGAATACATTTACTTTGGGCTTCCAAGATGGAGTTTTTAAATAGTCTCCACGCCTCTTGCAGACATTTAGTCCTAGCCACTCCTCCTTTTAGTTCTAACTAGTTTTCCTCATCTTAGCATAGTCTCCCTTTTTTAACATTAAATGTTACTGCGGTAGTTTTATTTACCATTCTCCCTCCTGTAACTATGTCAAATTTGATTATATTATGATCACTATTGCCAAGCAGCTCCACCACCATTGCCCCTCGCTGTAATAGTGACTCCCTGTTCCCAAGTAACCATAAAGTCAAGAGAGTCACTGGCTGCTTTTAGATGTGTGCAGCACACACACTGCGTGTAAAAATTCCACGGGCAGGGTTTAGACGCGACATCTCTCGCATTATAACCAGTTGCACGTTCTTTTAAAATCGTAAACTAAATACCTTGATATAAGAATGTGCAACTGGCTATAACACGCGAGATGTCGAGTCTAAATCCCGCCCGTGGGATTTTTACACACGGTGTGTGCACCGCACACGTCTAAAAGCGACCTCTGTCTTCGACGATAGCCCTACTTCCCCAGTTTTCCTAGACAGGCTGTGCTGATAGCAGCTGTAACCTTCTACGTCCACAATGTTGATGTATCTGATATAATGTGTATTGTGGTTATTAGAGCTAATAAGTAGTTGAAGTCAGTATTTATCATACCTCTGTATTACAGGGTTTATATGGGATTTGGATGAGTCTTGTAGAACATATTCAAATAAAAAGTTTCAATCGCAGGACAGGGAACTATGAAAATTAGGACAGAAATACTCTGTATTCCATTCTGGGGCTTTAAAAGGGTCCCCCCACTCCCACCCCCATTAAGCGTATGAAGTCCTTTTACAAATAGCCTGCAGAATTACAATATACTGTTCTTCATTCTGAAGAGTAATCTGATTTTATAATGGTAAAACAAAATCCCTTCAGATAGAGTATAGACAGGGCCCCCTGGTTATAAAAGGCATACTAAACTCACTTGGATGTAGGTAATTAGTCCCTTCTAGGATGACTGCCTCTTTCTAAATGTCATAATGACATTTTACTCTTAAATTTACTTAAATGGCAGTGTTGCTACTCAGCGTGTTAGACCATTTTTGGAGACATTTGCAAAATAATACACAGTATCGATACACTTAGTACAGTACTAGCTGTTCTGTGTCATCAGTGTTAGTGGAATAACTCAACAATGTCAAGCTTCCATTGGGAACTGCAACACTTTTTGTGTCTCAACAATCCTGAAATAAAACCATATTTCATTGGTGAAACATTTATACCAAAACAGTTGGTTGTCTGCAAGAGCCCACATTTAATTAAAATTAATCCCAAAGAGATTTGTTTTCTCCATATCATAACAACTGCAGGATTATTTTAATGCACCTTATATTTCCTGCTGTTGCATAGATTGTTTTTAGATTGTAATTATTGATATAAAATAAACTTTTAATTTTTCCAGTTGCTTCATAAATAATCCATTTCCAGGTGCTGATTGCTCTAACTCTCTAAATGTTGTTTTTTTTACAAACATCACATGCAGTCATCATGTCTAAAATTGTCATATTGCCCTCTTTTGGAATAATGTGAGCTTAAGTACTGTTTGGCTCTCACTATACCACAGAACCACCAGAATTTGCTATTATACCTGCTTATTCATGAAATTATAAAATTATTAATAAGATATTGACATTCAGGAACATTTCTAGAAATAATCATGTCTACTGATTTCTGCATACCTTGACTCATACTTATTTTACAGATTAATGAAGTTGAGTTACATCTCCATTTTAAAATATATCTGGTTCCATTTTGTAATGCTGTAACTGGATTATATATAATAAACAGCAGAGCAGTACTAGTAAGTCCCAGACAAAAACATGAGGTGGAGCTAAATTTGAGAGCAGACATCAATAATTTAGAGCAAACTACAGTAGAGGGATATTATATTTATGCCAAAACCAATTATAACACAAGGGAATTCAAAATCAAAGTTAATTTAAAGAAACATGTTAAATAGAAATGCGCAGATACGGTATCTAAGCTACTATAACTCTTCCTTGTAGTTGTAGCCTATAGCATCATATGGCTATAACATTGCTTCTGTCTGCATTTTAAAATGGCAAACTTGCCGTAGCAATATTTTATTAATTAGAATATAGACTACAGTCCAACTGATCTGTTCTTGTCTTTTTTATAATCATCACAAAATAAAGTTGTTTTTTTCTTGTAGAAAAGCATGGAAAGGATAAGAAATGGAGAATGTGAGCAGAGAAATGACACAAATAGGAGTAGTACAGCCTTTCCCAGAAGTTGGATGGCTTGATAGTAACATAAAAGGGAAAAAGTGATGGCACAGTGGGGAAAATGCTGAAAGTTTTTTCATTTTCATGATGAGGCATTTTTAGCTTTGCAACAAGGAGCAGGACACTACAGGGTCCTGCTCCTTGTTGCAAAGCTAAAAATTAAGATATTGGATATTGTACCCCAAATGTGTTGTGCTAATTTCCCGTTTTTTAGAGTATGCTAAGATATTTGCATGAGAAACCGAAAAAAGAATATTATTTTTCTCTGATCCTTTCATTCCTGTGTTTGATTTTCAGTTCACAATAATAATAATAATAATAATTAATAAACAACCCTAACTACTAAGGGGCAGAGATTTTTTTTTCTTGTTTTCAACTGGTTGGAGACTCCCACTTTGTTAACATCAGTTATCCTTTGGTTCACCAAACACAATAAATCACAGTATGTGCAACACAGTAGGAAACATTGACTGTGATTAATGTGAAGTGTTTGCTAATGTCCTGTTTAGATTAAGTGCCTTGAATGACAGCGAGGTTCCATGTTTAAATCACAGCTTGGTGCCTGCCTGTTGTCTATGACTTTAGTTTTTTGGGGTGAGATTTCCAGCTTTTACTATTGATGTCAGAAAGAGAAGAGTTAGGCCCGTGCAATTATTTGTGTAGTCAGTATTATGCTTTGGCCAAATAAATTATTCCTCTAGAAATTTGATTGTAAAATGCATCCTTTGAGAAACTGAGAGCTCTATAATAGTCCAGCAAGCACGTCAGTGCAGTCATGTGATATCTTAGCTTCAGTAGAAAATTACTGTTACGCAAGAGTTTCTGCAAGTGAATTTTCTGACTACTCCAGGTAGGCACTACATGAGTCTAGCATATCTTCAAGGAAAATTTAAAGCTTAGATTTATCAAAGAAGAAAGCTGCAAGGCCTGTTCTTTGCTCTTGTGTGCCTGTGGTGCATGGAATGTAAGGTCGATGACTGGTGATCAAAGTGAAGCAAATGCATAAAACACAAATACCAAGTTTGCTTATCAACCCAGTTTATCAAATAAGATGGTTCTTTCTGGCATATGGATATTATAGGTCTGGAAGCAATTATTATCTGGACATTCATTTAGTGGAGGAGAGAAAGGGAAACATTTCTCAGGAGAGAAGACTGTCTCCTTCCTAACTGTTTATCAGCCCAATCCTCCATGTACTCAGGGTTGGGCTGCCCATGATCACTTTAAGTTTAAATTTACAGTTTTTTGTTTCCTTTTTTCCCCTTACTGAAACATGAAAATGTAGAATACACTTCTCTTTCATTGAAATGTTGTGCAACTTACATAGTGCACTCCAAAGTACAAAAATATTGGGCGGGAGGGAGGGTATACAAAAGCATTGCTGATTACAGAAATGTAAATCTGCTCTAGAATGGTAACAGTCAGACTTTTCAACCAGCCTGTTTAATTTTGCCTTCTGATCTACATAATTTTCCTTTTTTGCCCTTCCATAGAGCTTTCTTGAGTGTTAGTCTGTTCCTTGTCTTCTTTGTGTTCCCTTTTATGGAGTGTTCTCTGTATAAAACCAAATTGCTATGTAACAGGAAGCATTATATTAAATAATACTCCCCTCCCAAACCCAGTGTTGGAATGACTGTCAGCGTTAAGATGCACTTCAGTCCTCTGTCTTTTCTGTGTAGTTTGGAATTCAGGTGTGGGGCGTGCTTTGTTTTGCAGTATGCTGTCGTATGGCCCCACCGCCCTCAAACCCAGGTCTTGAGAGCACCAGGCAGAAGCCGTGACCCAGAAGTTCCAATATCCTGCTTACCTAGTGACCACTGTCTCTTGATTGGCTAGGATTGTCAGCATCCCCACTGGCTGCTCTGCATTATATAAGGAGGGCACCAGGATTTATTTATTTGTTTATTTAAATGTACATCCTGCCCTTCCCTGAAGGCTCAGGGGCAATAACACAAAACTTAGCATCTAAATAGATAAAATAAACTTCTAAAAATCCCTTACAACCCCCCCCCCCAACCCTATTCCCATTTGCCAAATGCCTGCTCAAATAAAAAGGTCTTACATTGTCTCTGGAAATGCAAAGACTCTGGCTCCAACAAGTCTTCAGGGGAAAGGAGTTCCATAATTGTGGGACAGCCACTGAGAATGTTTGTATGAGCACCCTTGCTGTATGGACTTGACACACTGGTGGAACTTGCTAGAGGGCACACCTGGCTGATCTCAGGGATCACGAAAGAACATATGAGAAGAGGAGGTCTTTCAAGTTAGTGGGGTCTAGCCTTTTAGGGCTTTGTAAGTCAAAGCCAGCACCTTGAATTGTGCCTGGAAAGCTATTGAAAAGCCAGTGTAGTGTAGATCCTGAAGTGCAAGTGTAATGTGCTTTTTGCAGGCCACTGCATTCTTCTTCAACTACAACTTCTGAACAGCCCGGTGTAGAGCACATTGCAGTAGTTTAGCCTCAAGGTTTCAAAGGCGTGGACGACAGTGGCCAAATCCGATTCCAATACAAAAGGTTGCATTCTTTTAACCAAATGGAGTTAGTGAAAAGTGTTCCTAACCAGCACTGAAACCTGAAGCTTCCAGTCCAGTGATGGATCCTGGAACAGCTCAAGGCTTCAAACCTTGAGTAACCAATGAGGGCCAGGCTCATCAACAACAGGTGTCTCTATGTCCTCCTGCTCAACCCCACCCCCAGGTCATATAACTGACCACCCATAACCACTTCAATCTTGTCTGGATTCACTTTCAGTTGGCTTGTCAGCAACAGTCCCCAGTAACAGCCAGATATTGTGTAAGCAATAAGCATTGACACTTCAGGACCCATATTGGATGAAAAAGTGAACAAGCTGGGTGCCATCAACATGTTGATAGCACCTTATTCCAAATGTATGCACAATCTCATCCAGCAGAAACATGTTGAACAAAAGGGGTGAGGGCTGGGGGGGGGGGGGGCAGGAAATGTAACCCTGCAGGACCTCCTAGGAGATATCTCAAGGGGGTTTATCAGCAATCACTCATTGTCGCTCTTTGGGATCTCCCCAACTGAAGTGAACTGAACCATTCATGTGGTCCTGTGAACTATTGCCATGTCATGCAAACCTGTCAACAACAGGCCACTAAAAGATCTAACAAGACCAGCATGGTACTATTTTTTCTTTCAATCTCTAGACGTAGATTGCCAACCTGGGCGACAAGCACAGTCTTTGGGCTGTACCTAGAATGAAAGGACTGGCATGGCTTCTGGACTCTGATAGCATTCTGGTGTTCCTGAAGCAGCAAGTCAGCCACCTGTTCAGTGACTTTCCCTACAAAGCAACATGAGAGATGGGGCAATAGTTGGCTGGGGAGCCAGAACCAAGGGATGGTTTCTTGAGCCAGGGGTTGAACAACTGACGTTTTGAGGCCATCTAGCAACCTACCCTTCTGAAAGGAGCTGCTGACAATCCTAGCCAGCAATAGCCCCAGTTTCTCCCAGCCAATTTTCACCAGTCACTACAGGCACAAAAATCTTATTCACAAATGAATGTCTGCATCCCTTCAAGCACACCAGCTAAAAATGATCCAAATAACTAGACAAGGCTGAACCTTCTCCAACTCCAAACTCCGACTCTGTAGTTAAGCTAGTGGACCCCAAATCAGGTTGAATTCAAGCAATTTTGTCTGCAGAGTAGGTGACAAACTCATCACAATGGACAATCAATGAGTCTGACTCGGTGTGAAGACAGCCTCTATTCACCAGGCTCTTCACCACCCAGAACAGCTCCTCTGGATGGGACTTCGCAGATGCTATGGCATCAGAAAATAAAGCTTCCTATGCCATTGCCACAACTACAGCATAGTCCCTTTAAAAAGATCTATGCCACAGTTGGTCAGCTTGGGTATGAGCCAAGCACCATTTGCCCTCTAACTCCCTCCCCTCCCCCTTTAACCCCTTTGGGTCTTCTGTATACCAGGGGGATAACAGTGGGAGCAGACACATGGGTTCAACCATGTCGATGGTTGTCAGCGTACTATTTCACAAGTCAACCAGACCATCAACAGGGTACCTGCGAAATTCATTGGGTAGATCTCTGAGTGTTCTGGAATCTCATTAGTTCCAACGTCAAACATGTGTCCCACCTCGTTCATCAGGCCAGTTATGGGATATACCTGTGGCTGTCATGGAGGCCAGGATCAGGAAATTGTTTGAGCAACACCCTGGCTGTTGGGCTGAAACCTGATGTGTGTGTTCCTAGCACTGCTTTGCTCTTGCCCTGTCCCTGCTACCTTCCCCACCCCCGCTTTGACCACCCCCATTCTTGCTTTGGACCTTGTTTCCTGAGCCCTCCCATGTTCCTCGCCTCTAGATTGTGACTACTGGGCTCCTCGGGTGCCTTTTGGCTTCTGACTTGGACTTGGTTCTTTGGCTACTGGCTTCTTCGTTCTGGATCTGGCTTGATTCTCACCACGTACCCTCACATCCCTGATGTTTTTCTGACATGGACTGCAACCACAACCTTGCTGTGTAGAGCCTGACAGCTGTGTTAGCAGTGGTGATAGGCTAGGCTGCTGACCCCTCGTTACTTGGGCTGATAGCAGTCATTCACAAGTACAGAATTTTACTTAAAAGGCATCTGGAGTGTGTTTATACCTGCATTAGGAAAGGGGTTTGTTTTACCTGTGAGACAGTACCTCTGCTGGAAGTTAGAATTTTTTGTGACTTTTTCACAAATTTGAGAATGATTTTTTGGCAATTTATTTATTTATTTTAATTTATTTACATAAACTTTTTATCCTGCCCCTCCTGCCCACAGAACAGGACAGGGCGGCGAACAACAAATATAAAAAACATTAAAACAATAAAACATTTAAAACAGTTAAAAATCCCACATTATGCAGGGAAAGATAACTCCGTTCCCCACCACCCAACCAACCTCTACCCCTCGCCAAAGGCCTGGTGGAACAGCCAGGTCTTACATAAATGTCGAAATAACAGCAGAGTGGGGGTCACCTGAGCCTCCTCCAGGAGCGAATTCCACAGCACAGGGGCAGCCGCCGAAAAAGATCTAACATCGGTGGCCACCCATCTCGCCCGGGGAACCTCGAAAAAAGGCTCCCACAGACGATCTCAAAGGTCGTATAGGCACATGGGGAGTGAGGCGGTTCTGCAGATAAGTAGAGCCCAGACCATGAAGGGCTTTAAAGTTTAAAACCAGTACCTTGAACCTGGCCCAGTGCTTTATAGGCAGCCAGCGCAGAGCCCGGAGCACCGGTGTCATATGCTCCCTGCGGCCCGCCCCGGTAAGGAGACGGGCCACGGCATTCTGCACCAGCTGCAGCCTCCAGACCAGCTTCTCGGGCAGCCCCACATACAGCACATTGCAGTAATCCAGCCTCGAGGTGATGAAGGGATGGATGACAGTGGCGAGGTCAGAGTCTGAGAGATACGGCAGAATCTGCCAGACAAGATGTAACTGCCGAAACGCACTCCCCACCACAGCCACAACCTGAGATTCCAAGCTGAGCTGTGAATTGAGGAGCACAACCAGACTCCGCATTTGAGAGACCATGGGAGGCGAACCTCCCCAACAAGAGGGGATTCAACCACCCCTAGGTCCCCCAAGCCCTCGCCCACCAACATCACCTCCGTCTTTTCAGGATACTATTGCATATGGCTCAACATCATTCAACCCCCACAGCTGACAGGCACTGGGAAAATAAGGAGACTGCGTGACCTGGGTCGGTAGAAAAAGAGAGGTAGAGCTGAGTGTCATCAGCATACTGATGACACTTCATGCGCTGAAACCCTCTCAGAATTTCCCCTAATGGCTGCATATAGATGTTAAACAAGAGGGGGGACAGAATGGCACCCTGCGGGGCTCCACACATGAGGTCCCGGGGGGAAGACGTACACTCCCCCAAGACCACCCGGTGAGTACTCCCAGCCAGGAATGAATGAAACGAGTCCAAGACAGTCCCGCCAATCCCGACACAGTCCCGCAGGCGGGTCACCAACATCTCATGGTCGACAGTGTCGAATGCAGCTGAAAGGTCTAGCAGGACCAACAGGGTCTGACGACTCTGGTTCAATGCCAGACGGACATCGTCGACCAACGCCACTAATGCAGTCTCCGTACCATAACTAGACCGAAACTCAGACTGAGAGGGGTCAAGGAAACGGATGTGGTCCAGATGTTCCTGGGGCTGCTGTGCCACACCCCGTTCAATAACCTTCCCTAAAAAGGGGAGGTTAGAGACCGACCAATAGCTGACAGGAGCATCAGCGTCAAGAGATGGTTTCTTGAGCAGGGGCCTAACCACAGTCTCTTTCAGGCAGTCAGGCACCCTGCCCTCCCGAAGGGTGGCACTAACCACCCCAGCCAGCAACGGCCATAACGTCTCCTGGCTGACTTTCACCAACCAGGACGGGCATGGATCTTGTTCACAGGTAGTGGCATGAACAGATCCCAACAAGAAGTCCACATCAGCAGGTGACACCATCTGAAACCGATTCCGTAAAACAGGACAGGACAGGGCATCCATAGCCCCAAGATGGTCCTCTGCAATAACTGTGGTACTGAAATCGTGGCGGATGCGAGTGATCTTATCTACAAAGTCCCCCAATCTAACTATAATGCAAAAGATAGTGTTTCTTTTGGCAGGGAAAAACCAGCAACTTACCGCGACAGTGGCGCTCTATGCATATCTTTTCCAAAAAGTCAGGGTACAGAATACGATAACGTTGGAGTAAAACATAGAGATCAGTAGGATCTTATATCATGTTTGGGGTTCAGGATAGATGAGATAGGTACGCGCCCGAATTCCTGGGGGCTCCTCAAGGGCCAGGTTATGTTTATCCTATGGATTGTTTGTATTATTTTATTTCTATTTCATATGTGTCTATGTTGTGCATATAATTGCTTTCGTTTTTGTCATGGCCTGTGGCCAGAACAATAAAGATGATGATGATTATCTACAAAGTACTCAATAAACCGGTCCCAGCAGTCACTGGATTGCTCCAGGTGGAGGGAGGCAGGACTGACCAAACCTTTCACCATCCGGAAAAGCTCTGCTGGACGTGACTTTGCAGATGCAATGAGGACAGCAAAGAACTGCTTCTTTGCTGCCTGCACCACCACAGCATAGGCCTTGAAACTGCTCTTATGCTGCGATCGATCATACTCGTTGAGAGTCCGGCGCCACCGTTGCTCCAACCCCCTGCTCTCCCGCTTCAAACACTGCAGGCCCTCAGTAAAACAAGGTACCAAATCAGTAAATTTGAGATACCAAAGCTTTCTCATTTAGTTCTGTCTGCCTGAGGTTACTCACCAGGAGTAAAAAAGTGGTGGTACTATTGTTGATCATTTGTATATTGCCTTCATTTGTCAAAGTGTCCTGATATCCTCAACTCGTTGACCGATGCAACAACCCAGTGAGGTAGGTCATTATTATTCCCACTTAACAGATGAGGAGCTGGTGCCCCCCCTCGTATGCAGGTGGGGTGGTGCCCGTACGAATGCAGTGGCAGGCCAGTGTTTGGTGGTGGTGGCATCCACAGGAACGCCACCAGTGGTGGTGGTGGTGGTGGGGGTTGCATGCTTCTGAACTCCACCCATCTCCTCCCATTACCCACAAATGGAGCAACGGGTGCCAATGCCTAATGCTCTGTGCATGGAGATTGGTGGCAGCGGGCGGAGATGGGTATGCTCCCATGGGAACGGCCGCGCGCCCTTCTCCACCTGCCACAGGCGCACACCCATCCCCCCACCCACTGTGGCCTGTGTGAAAAGGACCTGAGAATAGTGACTTGCCCAAGACCACCCAGTGAGTCCATGGCTAAGACAGAATTTGATCCTGGTTTCCCAAGTCCAAGTTCAGCACCTTATCCACTAGGTTACACTTGCTCAGTGTAATGTTAGAGAAAGATATGCACAGATGACAGATCAGTTAGAGAAATGTTATTGCATTATCTATCAGGAATGGAATTTTGGCCTTGTCACACGAGATGCCCCCACCCATGTCCACGCAGTTTCACTGCATGAAGGTGGGTGGAGGCACCCATGGGAATGCTGCGGGGGATGGGTGGGGGTGCGTGTGTGCTCCCGCGCTACACCCACCTCGACCCATCACCCATGCATGGAGCAATGGGCTCCAGTGCTTGATGCTCTGTGAGTGGAGATGGGTGTGCGCCCGTAGGAATGGGCGCACACCCACTGCGGCCACATACCCATCCCCCTGCCCACTGCGGTCCATTAAAAACAGCCATATTCCCATGACATCTGATGGAATTTTAGAAATAATTAGTTGACTTACTAATCGTTTATCATTAACAGCTATTCTAGCTGAGAAATGGACTATGACCAATGCCATGACTATCTTCATAAAAGGTGTTTGTGAAGGATGGCCCTCGGATCAGTGCGGTTTCTTGCAGGATCAGGGCTGACCCACTGTTTTGCCCCTCAGGTTACCACCCAGAAACAGGCAACAGGCATTGAATTCAGATTGGCACCGCTTTATTGCTGCCACCAGTGCAACTAATATATGCAGGATATGTGCAATTCATCAGGTACATCCAGCTTCTTGACTCCCTCTGGGTCCCGGCTTTTACCCAGGCCCCCTGCTCGAGCTCTGGGCTAGGCAGGCAGTAGCCTCCCTTCTTCATTCTCTTAGCAGCACCCTTCTGTGGGTACCTTGTTTGCAGGACCCTGGATATCGTAGAGCGGAGAGATGGCGAGGAAGCTTAGCGACCAGCGATGTGAACTCTTTGCCTGCCCTAGTTCAACTGACTCCAGCCAAGCTAGGCCTCCGTTTATATCCCTGCTATAAGGGGCAGGGTTTCAGTGACCTGTGGGTTGCTCTTAAAAGGCCTGCATGTGTGCGTCACAGTATTATACAATTTACAAGCTGTCCTTTACTACCAGGATAAACAATAGAGATAGAATAGGTTGGACTTTAAACATTCCAGTATGTTAGGGGCAATACAGCACAGCTTTGTTCGTGGCTGATCCTGGTTCCGAAGCTCAGGTAGAATTCTTTGAAGGGTTTATGATATAGTGGAGAAGGAGGAACTACTTGAGATAATGGCTTTTAAGTCTGTTCTTACTCCAAAGGAGGTCAGAAAGGCTGTACTTTGGCTGGACCATACAGGGGAACCCGTGCTGCACAGAGTCACAGCTCTGGTGTCCCATTAGTATGTGCAACATGCACTCACATTTATACCCTGCTAGTTTCTACACATCCATACCCCTTCTTGGTTAGTTGTAATCAGCATCAGAGTCCTGCTTCTCTGTGGAATAATGCTTGTTTACTGTGCAGGGGTTCAATATAGTAAACACACTGCTCTTAGTTCTGCAGAAGAAAGGCAGTATAGAAATCTAAATTTAAAAATTAATTAAATAAAAATAGGGGAAGAAATGTTTCTAGCATTGGTTATGAATCCCACTGATCATCTCATAGCTGCATCCAGTGCAAGCTTTAGATGCAATATTTTTATTAGAGGTCATTGGAACAACAACAAAATAAATCCATAACACTTTATAGTGAGGCGGGGAGGCCCAATTATTTTGCCAAAACACTTGGGAAAGAAAAGTTTCTGCCAATTGGAATTTTTCATTCCTGAAAAGAGGCCATTAGAGAAACTTGATAACCATACATACAGATGTAAAGTCATGTTGTAGATTAAAGTCTGGTTACCAACTCTGCCAACTTCTCCCTTGACCCCCTCCAATCTGGCTTCTGCCCCATTCACTCCACTGAAACCGCTCTTGCTAAGATCACCAACGATCTTCTTGTGGCTAAATCCAACTGCTTTTACTCTATTCGTCTCCTTCTTGATCTCTCTGCTGCCTTTGACACTGTTGACCACTCGCTGCTGCTTGAATCACTTTACTCCCTGGGATTCTGGGACTCTGTCCTCGACTGGTTCTCCTCCTACCTTTCTAACCGTTCCTTCAGTGTATCTCTTCCTAACTCCTCCCCCTCCTCCTCCCTGCCCCTCTCAGTCAGGGTTCCCCAAGGTTCTGTCCTTGGCCCTCTCCTCTACACCCAATCCCTAGGCAAACTCATTGCCTCCCATGGTTTCCAGTACCACCTATATGCTGACGACACTGTCATGGGTTTTGGGGTCCAACACCCCACTTTCCTGGGTTTGGTGACTCAATTTCCCTCACTTGCAGCCCACCTGAATCAGTTCTCTCTCTGACTGATTCAGTTCTGCAAAGGTGATAATATTGTTGTCTCACAAACTCCCAGAACTTCCCGTTCACACTCTCTCTCTCTCTGGGTTCGCATGTGCTTGAGGGCACGAGTATTCAGATTGTGTCCCCAATGCTAGACAACAGACACTTCTTAGTAAATAAGAAAGTTTATTGATTACATAAGCAAAGATAGTTTAACACAGAGTGGCTGATAAAGTAAACAAATTAATGCATTCCTAATCTGTACTGCGTGCATCCCTAGTTAAAGTCTTACCCTATAAAAGTCCCTTTCTCAGCCAGTGATGTAAGGCGGCTGGGCGTCAATCTTAAGTTGGTTAGAATCAAAGTTCTTCTCTCAATGCATCTCTTCCACAGACTGGCTTGCAGGCTACTGCCCCCTCCAGCTGTGAGCAGCGATTCAGTGACTTCGAGGTTGAATTGAATTTCAATTGTCTCTGTATAGCACAGATCTTCCACCTTTATATGTTTTCAAGTTCCTTTATTTGGTTTTCCCGCTTCGGAGGGCTCTGTGCTTTTCAGGCAGGAAGCGATTAATCTGCAACTCAAAAAGGTGTCTGTCTGCTTCAACGGAGGCGCCAGCCTTCCTGAATCTACATTCGGCATATCTTTATCTCTCTCCATTGAATGAAATGAGTTTCCCTCTCGGCTTTTTACATTACATGATTACATGAAGTGAGTTTGCAGTTCTCAGCTTTTACATTGCATACATGTTTAACCTTTAGGTTTGCATATTTGTTAGACTTACAGTCCAGTGTCTCTTTGTGACAGACACTCAACTCTATCTCTCCACTTCTTCCCTCTCCCCCTCTATTCTAGCTCGTCTCATCAACTATGTCTCTGATATCTCCACCTGGATGTCTCAATGCCAACTCAAACTGAACATGGTGAAAACTGAACTCCGTATCTTCCCTCCCAATCCTTCCTCTCCCTCTTCCCTGTCAATTGCCATTGATGGGGTCTCCATTCTCCCTGTTCCCCAAGCCCGTAGCTTGGGCTTCATCTTGGACTTGCACCTTACCTTCAAACCCTACATTGACTCCGTTGACAAATCCTGCCGCTTCTCCCTCCACAACATTGCTAAGATCTGCCCTTTTCCAGGGGCGGATCCAGAAGTGATGTGGATGCAGGGGCTGAAGTCCAAAGTTAATATAGCTCTGCCCAGGTGAGCAGGCCCCGCCCAGGTGAGCAGGCCCCACCTCCAGCCCCACCTCTAGCCCCACCCCTTACCAAGTGAGCAACAGTGTTAGGCCGGTTTATCCCCCACCCCAAAGCCATGGGAAACCCCCCAAGCCACAGCTCCAACAGGGGACGGGGACTCAGGTTCAGTGGAGCAGTGGATATGATGGCTGGGCTCCAGCTGCTGCCTGAAAGTGGGCGTCGAGCACAGATGGTTAAATAACCCATTCCCCTAGTCTTGCTTCAGGAAAATACAAAGTCTAGGGGCAAATCCCCATTCTACCCCTCCCCATGCCAAAGAGGGAAATAAATCAGGGAGGGGCAAATGCCCCCTTAAGCCCAAAGTAGATGAGGGGCAAATTCTCACTGCAAAAGAGGGCAATAAAAGAGAGAGGGGAAATGCCCCCTAGGTAAGAAGCAAATCCCTACTGCACTCCATGCTCAAAGAGAACAATAAAAGAGAGATGGGCAAATCATGCCCCCTTGTAGAGATGTGCGTGTCATTTTCATTATTACAATAACGATAATGAACATTGTTGTTTTCATTATCATTATTGCAATATAAAAAATGATTAATAATAATAACAAAAAAGACATTTTGTTTTTGAAATAAGGGGAAAGACCTGAAAAACATATTTCTGGCTGTACCTTTTTTTGTTTCTTATTCAATTCTGATTAAACATGGGGAGGGTGTACCCCCAATGGAGGGCACTAAGTGTACCAATTTGGGAAATAATTAGGTAAAGGAATCCGATTTTAGAAGCAACTGACTGTTGTGATTTTCAGAAAAGCTCCATACACATTCATGGCTACAACTTCTTTATCTTGCATCTAATTTGCATTATATCTGTGAATATTATGTCCCTCCATAAGCCTAACACTCCTGCCAATTTTCAGACGTATTGGATAAAGGATCCTGATGGTATAAGACATTAACTTGAAAATACATTTCCAGCTGTATCATTTGTATATTCCACCCTGTTTAAAAGGTATTTGGCAGAAATGTATCACATTCCTTCACTGTCATCTCTGCCAAACTGCAGAACAATTTGATAAAGGGACCCAATTTTATGAGCAATTGATGTTGTCCCTGTGAAGATCATTATTCAGATAAATAGCAGCACATGCAGTGCCAGTCAGAGGCAGGCACCCTGCATGGCAGAGGGAGAGAGATTGTAGGAGGGAGGATGTGGAGCAAACCAAAAGACTGACAGACACATTCACTGACCAATTACTGCATGCTTCCAGCTTTACAGGACCAATTGATAGTGGCTTTGAGGCAGGCATAGGGGGCGACCCTGAAGTGGTCATAAGGGCATAAAGGACATAACTGGGACTTTGGGGATAGCATCCCAGCAATCGGGACATATTTTACACATCCAGGCTGGTCAATTATCATCACAATCCCATCCTGCAGCACTGTGACAGAGGACATAAGAGAATCTCTATTGACACTTTCCTAAACATATGCTTCTGACTTTCCAGTAACAAGTGGGGGAGAGATGTTGGGATGGTCACAGCACAGGATGAGGATATTTGGTTGACATTTCTGCTGGCCAATTGGCATCACCAATCGATCTTATACCACAGTGATGTCAGAGAATCCCTAGCATAGGCTCCTTCTCTGCATATGCTGTGCAGGCATATAAAATTGGGACCCTTTATCCCAGCTTTCTGATATGTGGCAGAGATGATAATGAAATGATAATGAAAGTGTTATATACAGCCCTGCCAAATTTCATGTACACTGGTTGGACTATAGCACCAGGACCCATTATCCAATACTTCTGAAAGTTGGCAAAGATAGTAAATATTGGAAGGGGTGTAAACCTGCCAAGTGTCATCTACATTAGATATGAGGCAAAGAAGTTACAGCTAAGAATGTATATGAATTTATATGAAGAATTTTGCAAAATAAAATAATTCAGTTGCTTCTAAAATTGGATTCCTTTACTCAATCATTGTGAAATATGGTACACTTAATGCCTTCCATATGCAGCCCAAGTTTCAGCAACATATAGTGAAAAACAACAAGGTTACAGCCAAAAATGTGTTTTCCAGTGAAACCAATGAAAATGAAAGCCAAAACGAAATGGGTGGGCTGAAGCCTCCTGAGCCCCCCTTGTTAATCTGCCCATGCTTTTCTGTCTGTCTCCTCTGCCAAAACTTTCATCCATGGCCTAGTCATCTCACGCCTCGTCTATTGTAACCTCCTCCTCGCTGGCCTTCCCTGCTCTCACCTTTCCTCCCTATTCTCTGTTCAAAACTCTGCTGCCAGGATCATCCACCTAGCCTGTCGCTTTAACGATGTGCAGCCTCTCCTCTCCTCTCCTCTCCTCTCTCCACTGGCTTCCCCTTCCTGAGCGTATTCTGCACAAGCTCCTTGTCTTCACCTACAAAGCCCTTCACAGCCTCGTTCCCCCCAACCTCTCTGCCCTGATCTCCCTCCGAACCCCTGTTCGAGCACTCCGCTCCTCTTCCATCCCCGCCCTTACCCTCCCACGCCTCCCCTGCTCCCCCAACCGCCTTCGTTCCTTCTCACTTGCTGCCCCGCATGCCTGGAACTCCCTCCCTGCCCTCATCCACCTTGCCCCACCCTCAAGTCCCTCCTCAACACCCACCTCTTCCGCTCTGTCCTTCCTAACTCCTGCTAATCATCCCCACCCAGGATTATCCCCCACCTGTTATCCTCAAACTTCCAATTTACTGTAACCAAGCCAAGAACGTGTACCTGAGTTCTCACACCCTCATGAATGTTGCATCCCTTGTCTCTCCCTCTGTTCCCCCTTCCCTGTCTCCCCTCCCCCTGTCCTTAGATTGGAAGCTCTCGGGCAGGGACCATGTCTATCTTATTCTCTGTAAAGTGCTAGGTACATCGCTGGCGCTATATAAAAGCTTATAATAAGGATGAATAAGTTGCCTGTTTCTACTGGAAAAAGAATAGTAGTAATATGCCCTGGGGATCAATGTGAAGACTGGTGTATACAAGTACACTAATATCCTGGAAGAGAAAATTGGTAATAGTGGCCCCAACTAATGCCCTGTGGATGCCCATGCAGAGTCGTATGCGCGTGGTTTATGCACGGCACAATGTGCCAACAATGTGGATCTGCACAGGTTCCACAGGGCATTGGATTGGGGCAAGGCCAAAATTGTGTAATTTAGAAACCTCTGTCACTGAAGTTGAGGGAAGGCTATTGTGATAAACTACAGAAGAACTGGAAAGCTGGGTGACAAACCAGATGAAGTTCACTGTACACACATGCAAAGTAATATGTACATTTTAACTGGATATTTTGCGTACTTAGGGTACATAGTGTTGAAATAACAATTGCATCAATTTTCTGACATCATTTGATATTTTTTCACCTTGGTATATTACCAGAAGGTGTGTATGTTTTCCTTAAAATTCTCAACTTAAAACTTGGGAGCACCAGAGTGCTTGGGCAGTGAGTGAAATTTCTCCCCAAGCCAGCTATCAGTAATGCTTGGAAGCAGTTTGAAACAGTCCTCCTTTGGACTGAATTAAACTGAATTGCAGAGTGGAGACTTAATCTATGCATATTTATGCAAATCATTCATGCAAATTATACAGTGCTCCCAAGTAGTCACTTACGTCACATCAGCGCTTATGACTGGAAAAAGGTTGAGAACCCCTGCCTTAAAGTTTCTCACAGATAGAATTTGTTTGCTCATTTTCTTTCTTAAAGAACTTTACAAGAACTTAGGGGTTTAAATACCCAAGATGCAGTGTACAAAAAGAATGTTTATTAGTAGATGTCTGGCGTCCTTTTTTAAAAGGCATCAAGTTTTCTGCAGGTGAAAACACCAATTGTCACTCAACAAGATGAAAACTGTAAGGTAACGGTAATTAGGAATTATGGGTAAGATATGGCCTATCAGTAGTGATGATGTGATAGTGATAAAATGGAAATAAAAATGCCGTATTTCACAATGAGACACTTCAAAGGATACCAGTCTCCCAGGAATCTTCAGCTCTGCTTTCTGTCACAGGTCACTCCAGCAGTGTTTTCAGATCTCCTTGCTCAGGCACTTATTCAAGATTTAAGTGGTAGCAATTTTCAAATATTAAAAGTTAAAGTGCACTGTTATGGTACAGCTCAATAAGGTATAATTCTTGTTTATGTGTATATATTTTAAACTAGTTGAAAATCTTCCTGAGTCATTTTCCAGAGTAACATGGGTTGCATTGCAATATGGTACAGGACATAGGGAGTGGAATACAATCTTGAAAATGGCCATGTGGATACTGCATTGGTCTACTAGGAGCTAGAAGACATGGGCTTTATTTCCAACTCTGCCATTTCCAGCTCTCTGTCTTAATTTTACTAAAAGAGTGAAACTTTCCCTCTCCTTGCCACATCTATGAGGAAACGAAGTAGAAGAGGGGAGCTTTCTCTCCCTCCAATAGAAGCAACAAGAAGGTGGAGCTTGCCTATTGTAAGAACTGCCATAAGGAGTCAAATGAATGGTCTACTCAACTCAATATCATTTCTTTTATTACATACTTCAGAGGAAGTGTACAAAAAGAGGGCAGATATGGGGCATTTCATCTCCTGTCGTTCACTTCCAACTGTTTGCTCTCAGAGGTTGCATTCCCTGTCCATCTTAGCAAATAGCCATTGATGGACTTCTTCTGCATGAACTTATCTAATCCTTTTTTTAACCCAGTTATATTATTGATCTTCATAATATCCCATGATAGTAAGTTCCACAAGTTTATTTTGCGTTTTGTGGGAAAGTTCTTCCTTTTGTTTTAAGACTGGATTCAGCTAATTTCATTGGGTGTCCTCTAGTACTTGTAATGTGAAATATGCTAACTATGGGTGAAAACAAACATGCATGTAACTCCGCTTTAACACCACTTTAACATTATGCATGTTGCAGGGCTGTATTGGTGCCCTATGTAGCTCTACAGCATGCATAAGAAATGTTAAAGCGGTATTGAGGTAGAGTTAAGGTGCATGTCTGTTTTCACTCCGACAGTTCCCCATTTATTTTCTCCACAGCATTATACGTCTATATCATCCCCACCCACTGCAGTTGTCTCCTTTCTATACTAAAGAGTCCTCTTTTTTTTTTTTTTTTTTTGTGCATCTTATTGCATAAAATCCATTCCATAGCCATTGATCATCCTTGTCCCTATTTGTACATTTTCCAATTCTATTATATCTATTTGAAGGTGGCGTAACGAGAACTGCAAAAAGCATTCAAGGTGTGGGCACACCATGCGCTTGTATAGTGACATTATTATATTTGGAGAGGGGTGGGGTTATCGTTTTCCTAATAACTCTTAACATTGTGCTTGCCTTTCTGACTTTTCCAGTATGCTGAGCTGATAGTTTTCTAAAAGTATCTCAATCACTTTGAGATCTTTCTTGAGAGATGGTTGATTAAAATGAAAACGTCTTGCTCCAAATACCCCTTTGCAGTAAAAGCAGAAATGTTTACCTGCTTTTTAAAAGGTCTGGATCAATAAATGGTACAGAGCAAGGAGGAATCTCTCTTATTAAGAAACCACTTCACTCCACCTCATTCATTTCTATTAGTTTTTTTCTAAACCAGAACTGCATGTTGTTGCAATTTAAGCGGATGCTTTGCAGCATGATATAAAGTGATAGTAATATAACTGCGTTGCTCTTGAGGAGATTTCGCTATGTACATTTCATATAAAGAGCTTATTTTGCAACATAATATATATTCAGTTCATTGTTTATAATTATCCCGAAGTGTGTGTCTCCATGACTTTTGAGATACCTTGGTTTCTACTTTATCAATGTCAGAAATGTTTATTTTCATCCTTGATGAACAATTATTCAAGTCATGAGTGTCCATGATACTAGATGAGAGCTCTATTAGCATGCTCCTGTTTTTCCAAACACCAAGAAGTCCACTGCAGTTAAATGATACCGGCCATTTCGGAAAGCATACAACAGCACATTTACCTATGCAGATTTATCTGAACAATGATAATGAAGCTCCCTAGATTCTGTAAATTGAAGGAGGAAAGTGTGATGAATCAGTAATATTCTCTATTTTAAAACCATGCTGCCATCAAGAGGGCTCCCTTTTTTCCTTAGTACTGAGGAGCGGGTTGGGAGATCCCTGGCTACGCCAGATAAAGCAAGAAGTTGTCCTGCTGGGGTTTTCCCCTGAAGTGCTGGCTAATTTGGGCCACGTAGCTACAAGGTCTTTGATAAAGAGACGTATCCAGGACCAAACGATCCAATTGGAGGGGGCTCTTCTGTCTGCTCAAAAGATAGCCCCCGCATATATCCCCCCCAATCCCCAGTGTTCTGATCCTTATTATCTTTTCGTTTGGGAGGAGGCTAAAGAACGCATAGCATACTTTAGATTGAGGACCAATACGTTCCCTCCGGCAATCATGGAGGGGCGATATAAGCAAACCCCATGGGCCATGCGCCTATGCCCATTATGCCAGCTGAAGGCGGTGGACACAACTGAGCACGTTTTTTTTCACTGCCCCGCTCTTATAGGCCCTAGAACTAAATTCTTAAAAGGCCCCTTTTTGGACCCCCTTTTTCAACGTAATGACACTCAGAGTTTACTCGGGCCTATTGCTTCAGTACACTCCAGAGCAGTGGCAAGATTTGGTGTGGCCGCCTGGAACATCCGCCGCCCATTCTTCCCCGTCTTAAGTGGCTTGGCTTCTGGGGGGG
>QEPC01013002.1:6042612-6058684 GCA_003113815.1 Sphenodon punctatus | reverse complement strand
AAACAAAAAGCCAGGCTGGGCAGGGTGGGTGGGGGGTGTCCCCCCTTCCACCCGCGCAGCCTGGGAGGGGGAGGGAATTAATATTTCATTGGTTTCAATGGGGACACAGCGCCCCATTGAAACCAATGAAATAAAACCGGTACCGGTTACCGGATTTAATCCGGGAATCCGGTTTTTGTAGAACCGGTAACCGGTAAATCCGGTAACCGGTAATGGGCCCGGGGTCCCACCACTAATCATTTCTAAAATAATTAGATAAAGCTGAAATTGTAAAATTGTCTGAGCCCTAAGACCTCATTATCACAGCAACTGAGCTTAAAGGCAGTCACCACTCTTCTTTGCAAGGATATCCGAATTGGAAACCCTGTAGATTCTTTGAAAATATATAATAACTGAGCAAATTAGAGGAATAGGGTGATCACTGTGTAAGCACTTCCTTTCATCCAGGAAATGAGCACTCTGCACCCAGAGCATTCAGAGATCAGGAGATTAGTTGTGGGAGCTATACATTTTGCAATATAGAGTTTTTCCACCTTGCCAATCTGAATAATATCCAGAATGAAGAAATCCCAAATAATGTCCTTATTAAATTATACTTGCTATCATCTCAAGCAGGCATTATGAAACTATTACATTGAAGAAAATTATAATCAAGACGTTTTGTATGTTTCCTGCTGGACTAAATGACATCTGTTGGGAATATTAGGAATAAAATAGTCAACGTTTTCATTTAATGTTTAAAGACATTTTCATAATCATGATGAGAATCATGTTGGTAGTGAACGGTGATGTAATAAAAGGTAGCTTTTTAATTGTTTACGACAAATGCTAGTCACAGCCACTCATCACAGTGGGAGACAACAGGAGACCAAAGTATTTGTTACGACTCAATGTAGGTGGCATAATAGTGTTGTTTGGCAAGGTAAATGGAAGAGCTGAGGGTGGAGAGTGTTAACTTAAAATGGAGATGGTTGTGAGACTTCTTGAAAAGTTGCTTGGCAGCATGAGAGCCAGAAGCAGACACAGTGGATGTTGGGGGTGATTCCCCCCTCTATTGATGGGGCGTATAGAGTGGTAGGAGCTGGGAGTAAGGAAGTCCAGCATGGAGGAGAGAGATACTGCATTGAAGGCAGAGACAGCTGAGTCAGGGCAGGTGGAAGAGGAGACAGATGAGAGAAGGTGGAGAAAGAAGTTGAAGTCCAAAGGGTTGATGACTTGAAAGTCAAGGAAAGTGTGAGAGGCTGGACAACAGGAAGGGAGAGGAGTGGGAGATATGGGATGAGACAGAGCCTCATTTGAAAAGCCCATGAGTTTGAGTTGCATAAATGAAAGGCAGGAAACACACAGAAAGTTGGGGAGCTCAAAAATAATTTACCTACTCTTTCACACTTCAAAAGAGTCACACACATTCCTAGTGCAATGTTCCAATTCTTCCCAACAAAACTGCATGTTTTGCTGGAACTAAAGCCACTTTTCTGTGTGTTCAGTTTTACAACTACCTTCCAGTGCAGGATTTGGGATGTCAGGAGGGGAGGCGTTGATTGATTACAGGTTAGAGGTTTGTCAGACGGTACAATACAGCATGGCTCCACTGATCCCAGGTGTGGGTCTGGGGCACTCTCCCACTGCTCCCACAACCTCCAAGAGGCTCTGGAATGGAAATGGTGGCTTGTTCTTTCTTGTCCTGAGGGAACTGCATGGACACACACCCAAAGCAACAACTTCTGTCATGAGCTGCAGTACGGGTGTTCTAGAACTGCATGTGTTTCCCGAACCGCCATTTGGTCTATAGCTTAAGCAGTCCCAGGGTTTCATATGCTTTTCCTTACTGCAAGCCAATTAAAAACACACATGGCAATATATGGTAGTTTGAGGCTTGTTATTTACAAAAAGGATGACTGTGCTCTAAATAGAAATCTAAATATCCAAGTACCATTTATGGCAATATATTACAGTCTATGCAAAGAATGACATACTCCCTATGTTTCTTAGTTAAAAATAATAATTACTTGAGAGTCCATCCCTAGCTACATGGCCCATTCTGGTTAAGGTGCACCCACTTTGTAACCTATTGTACTTGAGGGAATGATATGGCCAGTACTATGGCCCTTTTCACACAAGATGGGCCCATGCATGCCCACGCAGAGCCGCTGCATGGATGCCGCCCGTGTGACTGCCACGGTGGTGTGTGTGTGTGTGCACTCCCGCACTACACCCATCTCCACTCACCTCCATCCATAGGTCACGCATGGAGCAACTGGCAAAAACAGCGGTTGCTCCATGTGTGGAGGTGGGTGGAAATGGGTGTGCGTCCATGTAACGGTGCCCCCCTCCCACCAGCATGCACACCCATCCCCCACCACACCGTGGCCTGTTTGAATAGGACTTCTGTCCATCTGCCTTTGATTGTCTGAAACTAATGGATCTGGTATCTGTTTACAGTTGTATGGGCTGGAGACATCCATCCAGTGTCAGACCAAGCAGCACTTGAACCTAAAACTTTCACGGACCTAGCTGAGTGCCTTAACTACTGAGCTGTCCAACCTCAAAAATACTTAATTTCAAGATATTTTTTCAGACAGTACTTTCTTATAAGCCGTTGTGCAAAGTACATTGTTTTATTTTTACTCATACATTTTAAGTTAAGAATTTATATTAACTTGCAAATACCTAAAATCAAAAATTGGGAGTCTGCTACCCATCCCTCTGTGTATGTTTACCTACATCTTATCATTAGAAGTTGGTGTAAAATAATCAGACAGTGATGTGTAAAGAATATTTTATAGGAGTTAGTGTTAGAAACAGGATAAGTTGATCTTTTTGTTTTTTCACTTTCCAGAATATCCATGGAGACATAATATTCCAGTGTTTTGTTGGGAACCTATAGTGTTGAAAGTAATTGTCAAATGGAAAGTGCTAGTGCATAAAGCATCGAATATTTCATTTTTTAAGAGTCATGAAATTCACCATACTGTCCCTTGTGCACTTTTTTTTTAAAAGCACATTAAGATTTGTTTTCTGTTAAATTATACTGGAACTACTAGAAAAAATGCATTTGCTGTTTCAGTACCAGAGTGTGGAAATATGAAAATATTTTTCCAAATAAGAGATCCCACCTTATTTGCCACAAGCTAATGTGAGAAGATTTGGAGAGCCTGGTATCAACACTTACAAAGTGAAATAAAAGCCAGATGGGAGAGGATAGTTGAACATGATTTGTAAGATTCAGCATAGAGAGATTGTTCCAATCAAAAACTGAAGAATAATCACAAGCATGTGCTTTCCCTCAGAATTTGTATAACAACCCACCCCCCCCCCCAAAAAACGAGGATGCACTGTTAAAGAAATTGATGATGGTGGCAGATAATTCTTCCACAAGATATCAGAAGAAATCTTATATCTAGAAATCTCCACCTGGACAGGTCATCACTCTTTAGATTCTGCCCACTCAACGTATTAAGATAAATAGCAGTTTGAAATATTACTTCTAGTCCTGCAGTTAATTTATGTTTCATAGAAGGTTAAGTGGATTTTAGTCCTGTTCATGTTTTTGTACATCAAAGCTTTCCAATTAGTTGAGTAACTGATTGCATTTAAGCAACAGACATGAATATTGCTATATGTTTTTCCTTCAGTTACAGACATAACTAACTAATTCAGAGAAGGGATAAAGTAATCTGGGAACTGTTTGCATTAAAAGATCATCACCTAGTTAGTCCTAATGTAAGTAATGCTCTTTTTAAAATAAATAAATTAAAACAGAAACTTGCCATTGATATATTTACTAAGAGAATCAAATATAGTTTCAGGCAGTTAAAGGTGACCTTCCCACATGTCCTTCCTGTTTTCCAAACATTGAATGATAGTTCCATTTCTTAGCCCTCCAGGGGCAAGAGGAGAACGAGAGGTTTTTTTTAATCCTCTCATTTCCTTTGGTTTAGATGCAAAAAAAATATTTAATTTTGATTTATTTTTTAAAGCACAAATTTTCAAGAGCACTAGAGTTCCATTTTGAAACAAAACTTTGGTACATTGGAGTCTAAGTCTAATTGAATTTTTAGGGCTTTATGGTTTTAGGGTTTTAGGCTCTTAAGTGATTTAAAACTTGGTGTCTCCATCTCAGCACACTGTAATCTGGTTTCAGTCTTTGCAGACTGACTGCATAGCAGACTTAGCAGAGACTGGATAGGCAACAAATTTATTATATTAAGTGTGTTCCTATCTAAATAAATGGTCCTAAGCAATGCTGCTTCTGTTTTGAAACTATCTTTCTGAACGATAGATATAAGCAGTGCCTGGAATGTTTAGACTTCTCTCGTGCATTCTCCGTGACTGCCGCAAGAATGCCTGCACATGAGAGAAAGGGAACAGATTGGCTGCTTGGCATGAGGAAAAGTCATCTTCTTGTAGCAGAAAGAAATTCCAGGCATGTGGATAACTAAGTAGTCTTGTTATTGGAATGATTGATTAACAAAATAGCTATTTTATAAGGCTGTATCCTTGTTGGTATAATGTAACTTAATCTTGTGCACTGCAGCAAACATATCCGTGGCATAAGCAAGAATGGGGCAAGTATCATGAGCCAATGATGGCAAGAGACATTTTATTAAAAAAACCTCCTATACAAAGTTTACAGATTTCCTCCATGAACATCTGTAAAGCTGAGGAACCATCTTGTGCATGTATGTGTACAGCAGGGTTTAAGAGAACAGAGCAGCCAGTACAGGTTACTGCTGTAAAGTTCTGTGCAAGAGACAGGAAATTGTGTCAGTTAGTCACTAGAGCCCTGGTTCTAGCTTCTCATCCCACAACATGTTGAGAGAATGAAGAGAGAAATAAGCTGCAGCATGACTGACATTGTCCCACAACCAGGGAGGAAGCAAAGACTGAATTCAGTTGTGACTGATTCAGAGGCCCTTTTCACACAAGGTGCTCCCACCCATCTCCATGCAGTTGTGCTGTGGGGAGATGGGTGGAGGTGCCTGTGTGAATGCCGCGGGGGATGGGTGGGGATGTGTGCGCACTCCCGTGCTACACCCATCACCCTTGCACGAAGCAATGGTCTCCGATGCTCCGTGGGTGGAGATGGGTGTGTGCCCGAGGAAATGGGTGCGCACCCACCGCCACCCAACGCGGCCGCACACCCATCCCCCCCACCCACCGCAGTCCATTTAAAAATGCCCAGAGATCTATAATGAAATTCCAGCTTGGAAAAAAAACATTGTTTATATTTATCTGTCTGTCTAATAAATGACAAAATTAAATTTAAATTTAAAATATAAAATTATTGGTGTATATATCTATTTATTCTTTCAATATGTGGGATATAAAATGGGATAATGAAATTATATATATACAACACTGCAGCCTGTTAGGTCGATTTGGCGCAGTTTGTGCTAGTTCACACTTGCGCACACTGGCAGCAGTCTCAAACCCCTCCCCACAAATTCCGCATGGCACTTCTCCCCTATGCACTTGCACGTGGTTTGCACACACATGCGTGTGTGCAGGTTGTGCACAGGTTGCGCAGACCATGGAATCAACCCCACTGCCAGCGCAAATCCCACCATAGCTGAATCGTGGTCTTAAGTTTTTACATTTTGTGAAAAAATAAAAAACATACATCGTTCTGCCGGGCTTTTGGTGAGGGAGGTGGGTAGTGGGCGGGTTGAGTTGGGGGGCGGGGGGGTGTTGTTATGACCCATTTGGAGGTCTGTTGTTTTATTTGTATTTATATTGATATTGATATTTTATATTTTTATATTGTACACTGCCCTGAGCTGCCTCGGCAGGAAAAGGAAGTTTATCAGTTTTTAAAAATAAATAAACTATTAACTATGTTTTATTGAAAGTATCATTGTCGCTTATTCAGTGTGCGCAACCTCCCCGTCTTGTGGTTGATTTCTGAATGCGGTTTAAATTTACATGGCTAAACATACTCCAATAAACTGCCTCCGGCATATAGAGGTTACTAAATGGTGTATATGGTTCATGGTTTAATGCATCTCAATTTTCAATTGAGCCTCCAGACGCGAGTAATTAAATTTATGAAAGATACTGAAAACCTGCCCTTAAGACTGTGTCACTGAGTTTGGGAAGGATCAGTTTCACATTGATGGTAATGTGCTGTTCTGTACTCTATACAGATTGTGTTTGAAGGCAGACAACTGTAGAACACATGGAACTTTTTTGTCACTAGGTAAATTTATTTATTTATTTATTTTCATAAATTTATACTCCGCCCCTCCTGCCATGCAGCTTGGGGCGGCTTCCAACATTAAAAATACAATAAAATCATTAAAATTTTCATAAATACTATAAAATATTAAAACAGGACTAAGAAATAATATCAACCAAAGTAGGTGGGGGAGCTAAAAACACCCTTCCCTACCCACCCTCCCTCCCAAAGGCCTGGGCGAACAGCCAGGTCTTACAACTTCGCCGTAATGTCAACAGGCTAGGGGCCAGGCTCGCTTCCTCCGGAAGGGAGTTCCAAAGCCGCGGCCCAACTACCGAGAATGCCCTCTCCATTGTGGCCCCCCGCTTAACACGGGGGACCTCCAGGAAGGCACCCTCGGCAGACCGCAGGAGCCGCTCTGGGTGGATGAGCCGCTCTTATGAATAGAGTTGGGCATTACAGATTTGAATTAATCTGTAACGGCCCGTAAGAGGCCATTACGGATTAATCCATACCAATCCGAACTCCGTCTGTACCAGTTTGGTTCCAGAATTATGGATTCTCACGCCCACCCCATGGGGCCCTGGCACTGTTCTTACCAGCCTCAGTGGGTTTGATTGAAGTTCCGCCGGCCTGCTGCTGCTGTGGTAGGGCAAGTTTCATTTTGGCCACCGACTTTTTGGTTAAGGGCAGCAGCCATTTTGCACATACGCAGGATGACCCCAGTGGCCATTTTACACATGCACACTGTGGAGTAGGGAGCTCAGCAGTGTACTACAGGAAGGGAGGTTGCCGGGAGTTTCCCCCCCTCCCCCAACAGCAGCGGCAGGCCAGGGGAGCTTTAAATCAAGCCCGGTAAGTACATGTCAGGGCCCTGGGGGGTGGGGGAGGTCGGATATGGACTATGGATTGGATATTTTCCAATTGACTTCAGTAGGAAAAATCTGAATTCGTAAATCCGAATCTGCAATTTAATATGTAAATTACAGATCTGAATCTGTAATGGATCCAAATCCGTAATTTCATCTGAATGCCCATCCCTGGAAACTAATATTCAGCATTTCATTTTAATCATAGAAAAATACGAGGTTTTGGTTTTTTATCAAAGAATTTTGTTTTTTATAATGGAAAACTAGGAGCACTGCTTATAAGAAGGGTTTAAACTATGAATGCAGATTTTAAGTGTAACTCTGTGACCTGCCATCTTCACTGGCATCTTCCAGAATTCTGCTTGGCCTAGTCCTCTCTGCAGGAGGCCTATTTAGCTGAACATCTGCAAAAAGCCTCTCTCCAGTTCAAGGAGATCCTTTAGAAAACTGTTAATACACTATTTCTTTGGCTTGAGCTGTGTTCTTTATGATAGAAATATACAGTTTTAATATTTTTTTTATACAGGGAAAAAGGGATTATTGTGAAGCACACTTCGATAAAAATGTGGGAGGAAGACAGTGTGAACTTTAAGAGTTGCATTTACTAGTTTTTATAACTTGGCAAAGGAAAAACATGGAATTTACCCTTTTAACTTACCTTCTGCATACCAATTTTGTGTGAGAATTTTCTATTTGGAAAAGATTTTGAAAATGTTTGGTAGTAAGCACTGATTACTACTCTATTATTATTGCAGCTACACTCATTGCAATATCCATCAAAAACAAAACAACTGCCAAGAATGAAAAGTTCTCCTACTTTGAAAGCTGCCATCACCCTATACACCTGCAATGCTACTCACCTTTTTGTCACACATGCACTACTGCTCAGCAGACTGTTACCTGTTAATATTTTAAAAATTGAAGACCTCCCAAGGAGTGTTCTTTTCCCCAATACTGGTTTCTTTCCAGAAAACATTCACAAAATGTACCTCTGCAAATCCTGACTATGGCCACTTTTACACGGATGCCACCCACCCACGAACACCCAGAAACACCCATCGGATGGGTGGGAAAGCGTCCGTGTAAAAGTCCACGAGTGGGTGGGGTCGTGTGCCCAACCCACCCGGTAACACCCACGGAGCAGCTGCGAGGGAGCTGGCACCCTCCGTGGGTGGAGATGGGTGTTCAACACCCAAGCATCTGTGTAAAAGCAAAAACACCCACACCCACGCGGACCGGACCAGCCCCACGGCGCCGGCGCCACAGGGCATGCATGCACCGCCACGCTACCCAGCTTTATTGAAGGGGTTCACAGGGCTATGGACATGGGTGTGGGTCGGGCGCTGCCCGGCGTTCGGCTGCCTGGGCCACGATGTGGTGGCAAATGGCGTCCCTGTTCTCCTCTGAGATGTGCCGGAACACCCCTCCCTGGGCATGTTGGTACAGGGGCACGGGGCCAGCCCTGTGCACCGGTGGTGGGTTGTCCAGGGCAGCAGCCCCTGTCTCGCATACATTGTGCAGAATGCATGCTGCCAGGACAAGAATGGGGGTGTGCAGCTCTCTGTCTCCATACCCCCCAGGAGAACAGACCTTCAACCCGGCAGGCAGAGCAGGGCTATCTGCTGTAGCAGCATGCGCAGCAGCAAGAGGGCTGCGCCCAGGAGGTGTGGCAGCATGTCCCTGGGCTGTGGGTCCTCGTCCCCATGCAACATGGTTCTGCAGCTCCCCACTCCCAGCCACCCTCCGCTGGCACGTGTCGGGGCCGCAGCGCGCTCCGTTCTATGGCCTGTGCCCACAGCCCACTCTCCCCTGGTATTGCGGGAGCTCCTCTGTGTCCACCCAACCTGGGGTCGCCGTTGTCTGTGTGCTGCTCGATCTCGTGCTACAGCCCCTCCGCCCCACGCCTGACCGCCTGTAGATGGTCCTTTATGTACTGTGTAGGATGGTGTGGGCAGGGCACCAATTGGTGATGCACCGGGAGTGTGCTGGGGCAGCAACCGGGTGCCGGGTCCAGCTGCACATCCCTGTGAGTGCGCTGGCCGCATCCCCGCTGTGGGGGGATAGGACCGCGCTCACCCCAGGTTACCCATGCCCCCACAACTGTGCTGCAGTCCCCCCAGCCAGGGTCGGCCTTTGCCTGCTGCAGCTGTGCACAATGTCTGGCTCAGCTTCTTGGCCTGGTGCAGTGCCCGGCCGTGGCCTCATTAATCTTCCGGCACCTGTGCTGCATCCCTTCTGCCCTGCGTGTGGGTTGCGGCGCCCAGTCTCCAGCGGGCCGGGCTATCTCTGGCATGCAAGGCTGCCTGTGGGCTAGAGTAGCCATTCATTCCGTGCTCGTCTCGGTCGCTGCAGCCCTCTGTCTCCCACCTGTTGCTTCACCGGAGCGGGCCCCACTCCTGCCATGGCCGGTCATTCTGCGGGGGACCCAGCCGGGGGTGTAGGGAAGAGGTGGTCGCCCTGTGCGGACATGCTGTTGGTGGCCCTCTGGCAGAGCCCCGATGTGCAGCTGTTGGTGGGCGACCCCCTGTCAGAGGAGGATGGCTTTTGGTTCCTGTTGTGGTACGTGTGGACAATGGGTCACCAGGTCGGGGCCCCAGCATTCCAGGGCCGTTCCCTTGAACTCGGCTTCACCCCCCTGTGCCTGCCTCCTTGGGGGCGCCCGCCCGCCGTTGTTGTGCCGTGGACCGCTGCGGAGGTAACGGTGGCTCGCCTGCTAATGGAGCTACCCGGGTTCAGCCTTGTTCTGCTGTCTGGGGGTCCCCCTGTTGTTGCCCTGTACACCGGCAGCCTTTTGCATGCCCGCGGCATCCCGCGCGTGCCCTCGGATGTGGGTGCCCTCCTGTGGGACCTTAGCTTGCTGTCCCCTGACGGTGGCCCGCTCCGGACTGGAAACCCCTCTGCTGAAGAGCTCGCCGCACTTCGATCGGTGAGGGCTTCCAGCTGTGCAGGCTGCAGCCACTGGAAAGGACCTCCTCCTGCCCTGCTTCCTGGTGGATGCTCATGTGCTCTTGAGGCTTCCGAAGGGACCTGTTCACGTGGGAGGGTCTAGCACAGGGGTCGCTGCCTCTGGAGCACTCGCCGGACTGTCCGTGAGTGGCCACTCACTGCCACCCGCTCGCAGCCACCCCGGTGTCCTGGCCAGTGCATCACCTGCCCCTCCCCCCTGTGCCTCCGATCGAGCTGTGCACTGCTGTCTGCATCACTGCTGGCTGCCACCTGGTTCCCTGGACCCCATCACCCTCTCTGTGTCACGGCTGCTCCTTGCCGCTGGGGCTGTCCTGGTGCCCTTGCCCGCTCTGCGTGGGTGCTCCTGTGCCCTCCTGTTGTGCATCTCTTGCCCGGCCATGGGTCCACCTGCGCCCCCCTTCTCTGCCTTTCTGTGCTTGGGGGCCCCCGTTCCCCTTGCACCAATAAAATGCTGTTTTGTGATGGTCTGTCCTGCCTTACTTCTGTTGCTGCTGTGGCGGCTAGGTGCCCCTTCCCCTTGGCGGCCCTCCTGCCCCCATCTGTGTGGTTGTGTGCTGGGGGGGGGTGCTTGGTGTGTACTGGTGGGCTCTGGGCCTGTGGGGTGTGCGCCGGGTGTGTGGTGTGTGTTCCCCTGGTGGCTTGCCTGCAGGACACTGCTGCCTGGGCTCACTCCAGGAGTGGTATTGGAGGTGGACAGTCGGCCGGGCACCCCTTGGCCTCACCTGTGTGTTGGTGTGGCCCTGCCCCTTCCCTCTGCTGCCCTCTGCTGTCACCCCCTGTTGGTGTGAGCCATTTGTGGTGGTGGCGATGGATGGGCGATGGCACCATGGGCGCTGGGCGGCTAAGCGTGAGTAGGGGTTCTGCTGACCGTTAGATCCCTCTTGGTGTAGGGGTCTGGGTGGTGGCTGTCAGCATGTGGGGTGTGCCCCTAGTGCTGTTGCTGCCCCCGGCCCTCCCAGGGCCCGTTGGTTCGGGCGTTCCCCATTGCCCTGTCCCTTCTCTCCTGCAGCTACTGTTGTCGTGCTGCTGGCGATCTTGCACCTGGGCGCGATGGTGCTGCAGCTGGAGCAGGCGGCTTGGGACATGTGGGTGGCAGGCCAGCTGTTTGATGGCCTCCGTGAGTGTGCTGCCTGTTTGCTGGGCCCTGTGCCTGTGTGGCTCCGTGGGGGGTTCTGTTCCGTGGTGCCCGGGGCTGACTCTGATGGCTGTCTCCTCTTCCTCTGTCCCACTCAGTGCAAGCCATGATCGTGGAGCGGACGCGGGAGCAGGGGGAGTTGTTGGAGCTACTCCTGCACGCCCTGGAGTGACTGCACCAGCTGGACCGCGCCCAGATCGAGCGCTGGTGCCGGGTGTGGGGTCGCTGGCCCCATTGACTGGGGGTTGTCCCGAACCTGCCACTGCTGCCGCTGCCCCCCTTCTGTTGCCCCGTCCCCCTCCCTGCCCTGTTGTTGTTGCCCCCTGTTGTTGTTTCCCCATTTTGTTAAAGGCTTTTGTGTTCCTTCCTGGCGTGTCCGTGTTGGGGTTTTCTGTGACCTCTCCCCTTGTGCGGGTGCCTCAGCGGGGTGTGTGTGGGTGTTACCTGTGTTGTGTGGGTGCCTGGCCTCCCGTGGGCCATGGCCCTGTCCCTGTGTGCTTCCTTTGCCTGCTGTGTGTGTGCCGCTTTGTTGTGTGTGTGTTGGGGGGGGGCTGGCGCCGGGCTGTCTGAGCTCTGTGCCAGGGCTCTATGCCAGGACTGTGTGGAGCTGGCTCCTTTGTAGCGGCTGTCATCCCATCCCCCTCCCGCCCCGCCCGCCCGGGTCCTGGCGGCTCGGCTGTGTTGCGCGACTTCGTTTGCCCTCGGTCTACCATGTTGTGCCGTCGCTGTGCTGGATGGGGCTTCCCCACCGGTCCTGACTGTCCGTGTACTTGCATGGGTGTTTGCTGGGTGCTTCCCAAGGTGGGTAGGTGGCCGCTGGGTGTTTGTCGTACCCTCCCCTTTCCTTCCCACGACCCCCTGCAGCGCTGTCCATGTAAATGTCTCCCTGCTCGGTGGCGCCGGGTGTTCGCTGGGTGTGCTCACCCACCTATCCACACCCATCTCCACCCATCGGCACTGCTGCGTCGTCCGTGTAAAAAAGACCTATGATTAATGCAACCTTTGCTATAGATGTCATGATTGTTTCCCTTGTTATAGGATTTCCTTGTTAATGGAAACACGATTGTTTCCTTGTTAAAGAAAGCAGTAGACGTTTGAATGATAATGATTATAGGATCTGTATGTGTGGATGGCAGAGAGACAGCGTGGTTCATAAATGGTATCTTTTATTGGGCTAACTGTTGGTGGTGGAAATAAGCAAGCTTTTGCAAGGAATGACGCCTTAATATTAATGACGCCTCTGGGCCCCTCATACCTCCGGGACCGCCTCACCCCCCGTGCCCCAGAGCGGCTCCTTCGGTCTGCCGGGGGTGCCTTCTTGGAGGTCCCCCGTGTTAAGCGGGGGGCCACAATGGAGAGGGCATTCTCGGTGGCCAGGCCGCACCTTTGGAACTCCCTTCCGGAGGAAGCTCGCCTGGCCCTTAGCCTGTTGACATTCCGGCGAAGTTGCAAAACCTGGCTGTTCGCCCAGGCCTTTGGGGAGGGTGGGAAGGTAGGGTAAGGGGTTTTTAGCTCCCCCACCTGACTTGTTATTTATTATATATTATTTAGCCCTGTTTTAATATTTGAATATTATTGTCATGAAATGTTTTAAACTGTTTTTATTGTATTTTATTGTTGGAAGCCGCCCCGGGCTGCTTTGCAGGAGGGGCGGGGTAGAAATCTATTAAATAAATAAATATACAATAATGTAGCTATTGGAAGTCTGGCATCAATTCTCCCCTTAGTCTTCTGTTTGCTAAGCTAAACCTGAGTGGTAGGAATTCTGGTATCGATTCTCCCCTTAGTCTTATCTTTGCTAAACTAAACCTGAGTGGTAGGAATGTTGTGTGAGAAGGCAGCTGTGCGTTAGCAGAAAGGGTGCATTCCTTCAAGGCTGTTCCTTAATTGTGTTCCAGTGCAGCATTACTACAGGTCAAAGGAATGACGCCTTAATATTCAATAATGTAGATATTGGAAGTCTGGTATCAATTCTCACCTTAGTCTATCTTTGCTAAGCTAAACACAGGGCCTGTGGAATACTAGTGCAGCTGGTGTAGAAATGAAGAAGCCTTACTGTAGGATGCATAGCAAGGGACAGAGTCATTTTTCTGTTGGGGGCCACTGAGCACTGAAACAGAGTGATTTGGGGAGCCAGAGCACTGAAATGAGGGCCAGTACCCCACCCCCACCCCCAGTGGCAGTCTCCCCCTGCCAGCCCACCATAACCTCCCACTCACCCCTGCCAGGCTGCTGAGGATCTGAGTCTGAGAACTCAGCTCTGATAGGCCCCAAATCTGGTGCACTCTGCCCGCCCCCAAACCACACCCCCTTGGCCCATTTCTGGCACGCCGGCAGTTTTACCGCAGGCACTAAGACTATATTGTCCCGGGCCACTTTGATTTCCCAATCCGCCCCTGTGCATTACAGTACATGCGTAAGTGCATGTGGACCACCTGCGGTTTGGGATTGCAGCTGTTGATATGAACAAAAATTAATGCTCACAAACAAGCAACTTTAGGGCACAAACGATAGAATTTAAAAGTTGGAAGCAAGAAATTAGAGACTTATATCAGGGATACAGCTTTTAGCCAGATTCTGTGCTGCTGCTGCTGCTGCTGCTGCTTCTTCTCATTTAAGACAAAAATATTCAGCTATTTTCCTTCTGGCCAGATTTGGGGGGGGCGGGGGAGAGGAGAGATTTTAGCTTATAAAGTAGGTGTTCTCTGCAGAATCACTGTTGATGGGAACCATACCACTGAACAGGAAGTTCAAAAGACAGAGAATGGCAGACAAGAGTTGCGCCATCTGCTCTGAAAACATATGACTGTACAGCATAGGCCAAAACAACTGACAAGACTAAGTCATTATTTATGGAAAGACTCTGAACCCTGGCCATTTGTCAAGCTGACTCAAGTAGTCTACTGCTAGAGTTGATGAGCTAGCAAGTATCTCACATAGATTTGTGTTCTAATAACTGTCACATGTAGAGGTGTTACTGAAACAGATTGCTGAAATATGAATGGGGAAAAGGGGTAGCGTATGTCTATCAACAATTCACCGGGTTCGCTGGCTTCACTTACAAATCTTTGAAAGCATCCTGATGCCTCCTAAAATAGAAAAGAACTGTATAGTGTTCCACTGCTGTTCTGTTGTGTGACTATTTCATGTTACAAGAGCTCTGGTGGTTTGTGCGCTAGTTAAATATTTTCTTTGTCTGCCACTAGTAAAAGTTCCAGTTCTCTAGCCAACAAAAATACTTGTTCTCATTGAACTTCTGCATCAGCAAGGGGAACTAATATAATTTTAAACCAACAAAACACAATTAGAATGACTGCTGATTTTTTATGTTACCCCCCTTGAAATCTGAAAGTCAGAAGGATCGGAAAGGCAGATAGATGAGCTTGGTGACCAAAATACTTTTACTTACTGTTTCATGATTCTCTACTATTTCATGGAATATTGGTATCATATAAAATTAATAAATTATTGCATATTCTAAAACCTATCCAAGTATTGCTTCTGTCACACATACCACAATGTGCTGTATTGCACAGAAATCTACTGGTCACTCATATTCATTGGTGCTTTATTACTGCAATGCTGCTCTATTGACTAATAGCACAGGATGCTTCCATCTAGGCAAAGTATCTCTTCTGGTAGCTGGAGGCATTGCTATAATATAAAACTGCTGTCAGTGTCTACTCATAAGCTTCCCCTTATGATCCTTGTTGGAGATCTGCCCATTAAGTCTCAGATATGACTGTGTGACGTGTCATGAATGAGTGCCACATGTTCAGTTCAGGAAACCAATAATTGTATATTGTAATATATATACATTTATATTTATATATATAATTCACATTTATATATAATTTATATATATTTATATGTTTATATATATAGAGTGGATTAGGGCAAACTGCACCAAATCAACCTAACTGGTTCTAGTGGCTACAGCAGTTACGAGCTGGAACATGCATCTGGGAGATGGGGCAGGAATCATCGGGGAAGGATGGGCAGAAGGGTTGGTTGCTAATCTTGGGGAATAGGGGGCATGGGAGCAGGAGCCAAGCTGAGTCTTACCAGTGTGCTGGAGAACAACTGGAACACTTGGGAGCAGACCCAGCAGAATTTAAGCCAGCTTTGTAGATGGCTGGGACCTGCCCAGGGGCAGATTGGCCATTGAACCCACCGGGAGGATTCTGCGAGCTGGGACGACGCACTTGCCTGGTTGGGCAGATCTCCCCCAATAAGTGATTCTTCCTCCCCTCCCTGGCTCCAGTCCTAGGCTATCCCTCACCTGCCTCTCCCTCCTAGCAACAGCTGGGACACTCGATGGGGCTGGGAGATAACACTGTTTGTTTACAAATAGCTCCTCCCCAGTGCTGATCCGAAGGTTGCTACCTTGTAAAAAAGGTTCTTCGAGATGGCTCCCATTCACAACTGGGTTGTGCATGCTCATCCTATCCAAATAATAGACCACATGATGGTCTCGAGCTCCTCTAGTATAAAAAGCACCCTCCCCCTCTGAATGACAGTTCCTTCCAACCCTTTCTAGAAATATAAGAAAAGAATTCCATGTGGGGCTGGAAGGGTGGGTATTTGTGAGAATGTTCGGAGCCATCTCGAATCTTGTTTACAAGGTAGAAACCTTCTGTTCTTCTTCGAGTGGCTCCTCACATGATATTTTTACATGGCCCCGCCGGGTGGGGAGTCGGTGGATGCGCCAGTGCATGGGTGGGGCACGCACACGCATCCCCACTCATCCACCACTCATCCACACCCACATAGTAAACACCGTTTCCCCCGGTTGCTCTGTGCATGGAGATACGTGGGGGCGTGAGTGGGGATGCATGTTAGGTGGGTGCGCACGTACCCCCACTCACCATGGGTGCATACACCGCGTCGTTCACGTGGGGGGGAGCCTGGCTGGGGGCGGGG
>QEPC01013002.1:5978064-6042541 GCA_003113815.1 Sphenodon punctatus | reverse complement strand
GGGTTCCCCCACCCATGAACACACAGAAATCTGCGTGTTCATGGCTGGGAGAGGCCTCCTGGGGCCAGCTGGCCTGGGGGGGGCAGCTGGGGCCTCCTGGGGCTGGCTGGCCTGGGGGGGCCAGCTAGGGGGGGCTTGGGCTACATGTTTATGTAATGAATTTAATATGCTTAATAGAGGGTAACAGCTGGTGTAGGAATGGGGGATTTAAATCCTGAGTGGTAGGAATGTTGTGTGAGAAGGCAGCTGTGCGTTAGCAGAAAGGTTGCATTCCTTCAAGGCTGTTCCTTAATTTTGCTCCAGTGCAGCATTACACAGGTGCAAGGAATGACGCCTTAATATACAATAACATAGATATTGGAAGTCTGATATCAATTCTCCCCTTAGTCTTCACTTTACTAAGCTAAATACAGGGCCTGTGGAATACTAGTGTAGCTGGTGTAGGAATGAAGAAACCTTAATGTAGGATGCATAGCAAGGGACAGAGTGATTTTCGGTTGGGGGCCACTGAGCACTGAAACGGAGTGATTTGGGGAGCTAGAGCACTGAAATGAGGGCCAGTACCCCCGCCAGTGGCAGTCTCCCCCCTGCCAGCCCCCCATAACCTCCCACTCACCTCTGCCAGACTGCTGAGACTCTGAGTCTGGGGTCTCAGCTCTGATAGGCCCCAAATCTGGTGCACTCTGCCCGCCCCAAGCCATGCCCCCTTGGCCTGTCTCTGGCACACAGGGCCACTAAGACTATATCTTCCTGGGCCACTTTGATTTCCCAATCCACCCCTGGGTCTGCCCCACAGATGCAGAGAACATACAAGTTCACTGGCTGAGCCTACTCTTCAGTCTCCTGGTTGTCGTCCTGTGCCCTGGCAAGAGCTGGGCGCTTTCCCTTGCTCACTCATGTATCCTGATACCCATAGCCACCACTGCTAATATTGCAGCACTCCCCAAGCACCTTTCTTATGTTCCTTGATACCTGCACCTGCCCCACAGCACTGCATGCCCCTCCAGACTCCTTCCCCCTTCCAGTAGACCATTGGTCCCGTGCCCAAGTAAGTGCCACTGGGCACCCCAACACCTCACAGGGTTGCCATGGCTCATGGGGCCCCTTTGTGCACACCCCAATAGTATCCAACACCCCATCTGCATGGGGGTGGTACAACCCAGAGCAAGCACATGTGCCTGCTCTGGGTTGTATCACTCCCATACAGATGGACTGGTGGACACTGTTGGGGTGTGCACAAAGGGGCCCCATGTGCCATGGCAACCCTGTGAGGTTCTGCTCAAAGTTTCATCCCCCTGGCACAGGTAATGTGACCATTGTTGCTGGGTGAGGGGTGGGGGTGCTTAACCTAATCTGGGCGCTGCCATTAGACTAGCTGCTCTGTGCATGCAGCACACAGTACTTGGGGATAAGGGTCTGCCAGTGCAAGGGCACTGGCCCTTATGCAGGCGCATGGGGATAGCTGGAATGCGATCTAAAGATTCTCTGTAAAAACACAAATTCCACAATTTTCCATGTTTTTCTGTGGCAAACAGATTTATTTATTTATTTGACATTTCTATGCTGCCCCCTCATGCCCACGGCATCTTGGGGCGGCTAACAATGCAGTAAAACAATTTCTAGGATCCCTGCTTACAAGCAGCCTTTCACTTCAAAAGCAAACAAAACAACAACCCCAAACTCACCTAAGGCATGTTGCTAGAATAAAAAACGAATAAAAAGAACAGAAAATAAAATAATGCTCATTTAAAGACCTAACTGAACTGAAAATTTATGTTGTCATCTTAGTTTTGACTACATTGGGTTTTGTAATGGGTGGTTGCTCAGCAACTTCAGGGTCATCTCAATGCCACCAGATTGCTGGACCCATTTCAGTCTGCCTTTCATCGTGGGTATAGTATGGAGACCGCACTTGTGGCCTTGGTCAATGATCTACACCTGGAGATTGACAAAGGAAACAGTATGTTGTTTATCTTGCTAGATCTTTCAGTTGATCATGAGGTGTTGTTAACATGGTTGTAGGACCTGACTGGTGGTGCACAGGACTTCTCTTAAGTTGTTCTGTTCATCTCTGTCAGAGAGGTCCCAGTGGGTGATGGTGGAGTCTGCTTGTCATTCTCTTGGGGCCTCCTCTGTGGGGTCCTACAGGGTTCCATCTTGCTTACCTCCTGCATATCTGAGGCCACTGGGCAAGATCATTTGGAGGTTTGGAGTGAAGTGCCATCAGTATGGTGGTGACACCAAGCTCTGCCTCTCTTTTTCATCAGACCCAGGTCCTGCAGTGAGGACTGGATGAGGGTGAAGTGATTGAAGCTGAATCCAGACAAGACTGAAGTGATTATGGTTGACCGGCCCTGCACCAGCTGGTTCTGCACCAGCTGCAGCCTCCGGACCAGCTTCTCAGGCAGCCCCACGTAGAGCGCGTTGCAGTAATCCAGCCTTGAGGTGATGAAGGCATGGATGACAGTGGCGAAGTCGGCGTCTGAGAGATACGGCCGAAGCCGCCGGACAAGATGTAGATGCCAAAATGCACTCCCCACCACAGCCACAACCTGAGATTCCATGCTGAGCCGTGAATCGAGGGTCACACCCAGACTCCGCTCTTGAGGGACCATGGGAGGGCGAACCCCCCAGCAAGAGGAGATTCAGCCACCCCCAGGTTCCCCAAGTCCTCGCCCACCAACATCACCTCCGTCTTGTCATGAATCAATTGCAGATGGCTCAACCTCATCCACGCCCCCACAGCTGACAGGCACTGGGAAAATAGGGAGACTGCATGACCTGTGTTGGTGGAAAAGGAGAGGTAGAGCTGAGTGGCATCAGCATACTGATGACACTGCATGCCCTGAAACCCTCTCATGATCTCACCTAGTGGCTGCATATAGATGTTAAACAAGAGGGGGGACAGAATAGCACCCTGCAGGACTCCATATGTGAGGTCCCGGGAGGAAGACGTACACTTCCCCAAGACCATCCGGTGACTTTTCCCAGCCAGGAACGAACGAAACCAGTTCAAGATCGTTCCGCCAATCCCGGCACTGTCCCGCAGACAGGTCAGCAACACCTCATGATCGACTGTATCGAATACAACCGAAAGATCTAGCAGGACCAGTAAGGTCTGACGACCCTGGTCCAATGTCAGATGGAGATCGTCAACCAAGGTAACCAATGCAGTCTCCGTACCATACCCAGACCGAAACCCAGATTGAGAGGGATCAAGGAAACCAGTGCGGTCCAGATGTTCCTGGAGCTGCCGTGCCACTGCCCATTCAATAACCTTCCCTAAAAAGGGAAGGTTAGAAACCGGCCGATACCTAGAAGGAGCATCAGCGTCAAGAGATGGTTTCTTGAGCAGGGCCTAACCACAGCCTCCTTCAGACATTCAGGCACCCTGCCCTCCTGAAGGGAGGCACTAACCACCCCAGCCAGCAACAGCCGTAACGTCTCCTGGCTGGCTTTCACCAGCCAGGATGGGCATGGATCTTGCTCACAAGTAGTGGCATGAACAGATCCCAACAAGGACTCCGCATTGACAGGTGACACCATCTGAAACCAATCCCACAAAACAGGACAGGACGGGGCATCCATAGAACCAAGATGATCCTCTGCAATAACTATGGTACCGAAATTGTGGCGGATGCGAGCAGCTTATCTACAAAGTACTTGATAAACCGGTCACAGCAGTCACTGGATTGCTCCAGGTCCATGTGGAGGCAGGCAGGACTGACCAAGCCTTTCACCACCCAGAAAAGCTCCACTGGACGTGACTTTGCAGATGCAATGAGGGCAACAAAGAACTGCTTCTTTGCTGCCTGCACCGCCACAGCATAGGCCTTTAAAGTGCTCTTGTGCTGCGATCGATCATATTGGTCGCGAGTCCGGTGCCACCGTTGCTCTAACTGCCTGCTCTGCCGCTTCAAACCTCGCAGGCCCTCAGTAAACCAAACTTGCGGGAGACTCGGGACGGCAGTGGATGCCTAGGAGCCACTCTGTCAATGGTCTCAGCCAACAAGGTCTTCCAGAAGGCTACGAGATCATCAGCAGAGCGGGTGTCAATGTCCAAGGGAAACTCTCCCAGAGCATTCCGGAACCGATCTGGTTCCATAAGTCTCCGGGGGCGGACCGATCTAATAGGTCCCGCACCCCGTTGGGGGCTGACATGCGCCAGGATGCATGCTTTAAGGAGGTAATGGTCAGACTATGACAAAGGCTCTACCCCCCCTAACTTCTACTAACTGGACCCCCCTCCCCCCGCCTCGAGGCCGGTGCAGAAAACCAAATCCAGTGTATGTCCCTCCTCGTGTGTGATGTCACATGATTTGGGACAGGCCCATGGTTGTCCTGGAGGCCATGAACTCATGCCTCACTCCTCCAAGATCAGCATCAGCATGGATGTTAAAATCCCCCAGGACCACTAATCTAGGGGTCTGGAGGATCACATCTGACACCAGATCAGCAAGAGCATGTAGGGATGCCGTTGGGCAATTAGGTGCACTGTACACCAGCAGCACTCCTAATCTGTCCCCGGCCAAATCGAACACAAGATGGAGGCACTCAACACCTGATGGAGCCTGCACCGGATACCTCCTAAAAGACAATGCGTCCTTGATAACAATGGCTACATCGCCCCCCCCCCCAATCCCTCCAGCCAAGGATGATGCTGCACAGAGAACCCAGCTTTAACAAGATCAGCCAGAATAGGGCCCGATTCATTGTCCAGCCAGGTCTCTGTAATACACACGAGGTCGGCGTCCCACCCTGGGATTAACTCCCGGATGGTAGATGATTTATTGACAACCGACCTCGCATTCAGCAGCACCAAACCAAGGCCTGGGGTCTCTTGGGCCTCGACCCACAACCTACCCATGTGGGGGGTTGAGAGGGGAACAGGCACAAGGCACCGCTCCCTCTCACTGATGGAACACACCTCCCCTTTGGACCATATCTCCCCTGGCCCGTAACAACCCCAATAGCTGTGGAATCCCTCCCCTCCTCAGAGAACCCCGTTAGACACCCACCCTCCATAGGCTGCCCCGACAGGCCGGTGAGAGGGACCCCACCCCCAATCCTCTCCTACCTGCCTCTGCCCCTAGAGGGCACCCTCCCCCCGGGAGGATTACCCCTGCTCACACCAGGGGTTCCCCACCCCCACCCTCCCTCTCCTGCCACCAGAGGGAGGCAGTTTACCCCACAGCACACCCCAACCCCCACCTTCTGTCCCTCTACAATCACAATTCCCCATTGCAGCAGTGGCCAGGAGTAGTTTTCATCAACTCTGGTGAGGAGACTGTGGCCTCTTCTTTCTGATTTTGATTTGTCCACCATCATTCATGCCTTCATAATCTCAAGACTAGATTACTGCAGTGTGCTCTGTTTTGACCTGCCATAGATAACTGTTCTGAAGCTGATGTAGAACGTGGCAGCCTGGCTCTTTTTGTGGGTGGGTTGCTGTGAGCACATTAAACCTGTGTTTCAAAGTTTGCACAGGCTACCAGTATCTTTCCAAGCACAATTCAAGGTGCTGGTTTTGACCTTTAAAGCCCTAAATGGCCTGGGCCCCATATATCTGAAAGACTACCTCTTCTATCATGCTCCACTACGATCCTTGTGGTCAGCCAGGAGCGTCCTCTTGTGGGTACCACCCACCAATCGTGTTTGTACGAAAAGGGTGCATGGAAGGGCATTCTCGGTAGCTGCCCCAGTGTTGTGGAACTGCCTCCCTCTGGAAGTTCATCCGATTCTGAGCATATTCCAGAGGCAATGGAAGATTTTTTTTCTTTTTGACAAAGACAGTTAGGGGCTAGATGAGGAGGTCTTACACCCATTGGGGATAGGTTTTGAAAGGGTTTTTAATATATTTGTATGTGATTGTATACTGTAAGCTGCCCTGAGCCTTAGGAGAAGGGTGGGGTATCAAATTTATATAAATAAATAAATCTAACTGACAGACCTTATGCTGGGAATGAGCTCTGGAGGAAAAAAATCTGCATAACTAATATCGCTCTGTTTCCATGAGCAGGGAGAACCAGGTGTTAAGTTGTTCTTATCTTCTCCTGTTTTCCCTGCTTGGGAACTTGCAGGGAACTGCCAACACGGAGAGGCTGGATAGGAAGTAATTAAAGGGTGAAGCCACTTGAGATAGAGTGGGGAGGCTACCACGCCTTGGGGAGCCTTATCCCACTCTGGGCAGCCAGGCCACACAATGTTGTGCATCATGTGGCCTGCCAGATGTTCTCCAGCAGCTGGCTGCTACATGATGCATCCTCGGAAAAATTCCGAGGGTGTGTCGCAGAACAAGCTGCCCAGGGCGGGGCAACTCGTGTCCAGGCCACCCTTGCCCCGCACGTTGCAGCCGAAGGAGGGAAGTGGTGCACGGCCGGGCCAGGCATTCACTCATGTGGCTGGCGCCATGGCCCACCTTAGCCATGGTGGGAACTCCGGCAGCGGTCAGCTGGCCAGACTTCCTTGCAATCATCTGTCTGGCTTCCTGCGCTGGTCTAACAGTGTGGCGGCAGCACTCGCCCACCACAAGGTCATGCATGGATTGGGCCACCACAGCTCGTCTGGCTTTACCCAGTGAAGCAGGGATGCTGTGAGGAAAACACAACAGGAGGAAGTGCTGAGGATATCTGCGACAGTAAGAGATAAGTTGCCCAGTTATTCTCACCTTAATGCACCTGCTCGTGGGAACACAGGGAAGGTTAAAATGAGCTAGGAGGTTCTTACTTTTCTTTAAAAAAAAAAATCATGTTAAGAAGCCCCCATGACTTAAGTTCCAGGCTATGACTGAAGCAGATCTTAGAGGTAGATTCTATCTCTGACATCCACCCATTCCAATCTGGGTCTGACAAAACAGAGAGTGGACACAATCTGGTCCCCATTTTTTTAGAGATCTGTATCAGCTTTTCTTGCTATCAAACAGCAGTGGGACACCATTTTGTGCATGAACAATACTCAAAATGTGTATTTGTGCACAGGCACAAAATGGCAACATGCTGGTATTCCAGCTCCCAAGCACCAATCAGAACAGTGTATGGAAATCCGTTGCATTAAAAAAAATCTGTGGCGGATCTCTGTATTCTGTTCCAAAGCCATTGAGAATCTCAGCAGATAAAAAAGAGCTGATCTGTTTCAGCCCTATTCCAGGCATTTTACAGACTTTAAGAAAGAAAAAAACCTAAAATGATATGATGCACTATGAAAGAGACAGGATCATAGAGACTAATGCCTTGATTTGTACCAGGTACTGAATATGAAGCCAGTGCAGTGCGTAATAAATAGCCTATTCAGAAGTCAGAATACTGTGCTCTGTCAGCTGAAGTTTATGGACTGCTCGAAGTGAGAGTGTATTATAGTTATCTAAGAACATATAAAGTGGCATACTAGCTCAGACCAATGGTGTGTTAGGTATCTACACTGATGCTCATACCTCAGAGTAGAGGTTTCCCTTCCAGTTGGCTGCAAATAGCAAAAGCCACTACTGGCCATCACTGGTATCTGCCCAGGCATGTAAGCTGAAGGAGAAGAGGATGTAACAGGACCTTGAAGCTGTGATCTATTACACTAGAAAAGCCTTGGAGTTATGCCTCAAACTGAAAGTGCAGGCACAGTTTTTGTGTTTTAGACTTTCTAAATATAACTCTTTTATGGGTTCTTATGTGTATGGGTAATAATAGATTTCACAGCTTTGCCTCAAATTAGGCAGAGCTAGCACAGAAAGGAGTAAAGTATACAGGTCATAACTCATTTTTCCTTCACAGCTTAGATTACAGAACCTGTTGATGAAAACTAAGGTCGCTTTCAAATGTGATAAAAAGTGTACGTACGAGTTTGAGCGGTGGGACAAACATGCAAAGTGCTGCAACGTCAGAAAGGCACCCTGTGCGTGATTGAAGCTTTTCAGCGCACTGACAAATGTGCTTTACCGAGATGGATTTTGCAGCTCGGTAAAGCACATTTGTCAGTGTGCTGAAAAGCTTCAATCATACATGGGGGCACCTTTCCAACGTCATCAACAGGCGCTTTCAGACATGATGGAAAGTGTATTTATGAGTTTGGGAGGTGGAACACACATGCAAATTAGGTGTGGCTTTGATGGCATTGGAAAGTGCATGGGGCGCCTTTTCCGATGTCATCAAAGCCACGCCTAATTTGCATGCACATCTCACTGCCCGAACTCGTAACTGCACTTTTTATAACGTCTGAAAGTACCTAAGTTTAATTTTATCTGTTTCTATTTTTCATTTTTCAGCATTCTATAGGACTTTAAATATGAATTTTTAAAATGCTGTTTGCAAAAATAAACAAACAGCCACCTCATAAATTCTTCAGTATAAAGGACATTTTTTCACATATGATATTTTCCCTCACATTTAATATTCATTATGCTGTAAATGATCTATCGTCTTAATGAAGCTGTCCTGAAGATGTAAATTTAAACTGTTTGGTTTAATTATAAATAAACTGCCAAGGAATTTTGCCACCTCTAAAATTTTTAAATCAAAGGCTAAATGTTAAACACATGGGGCTAAATTAATTGATAGTGATTTCAGTGATGTTCCCCCAATGGTGAATGTGGTCCATAAGACAGAAGCATATGAATGGAGAGAGGGTGGGGTGGGGTGGGGTTTTACTTCCTACATTAATGATTAACTCTAAAAACCTTTAGTAGAGGAGAATAATCTAGAATTCAGGGAAAGTGTGTTCAATAAACTAATATTTATAAAATTATTTACAAAAATAATTTCCTAAGAGCTTTTTATTGTTAAAAGGTAAAAAAATCTTCGTACATAAGTTAAAATGAGCTTTTACAAATATGCAAATTATTTAGGGCTTAATTCTTGAAACTTCATGAATGAATATTACTTTCTTAAATTGTCCTGTTTATACTACTAAGCCACAGAGAAAAAGGTTTCAGAAAATAGTCTTCCAATTCTAGTAGTATAAAAGATATTTTAAATAGTAGTACGAAAGTTCTAACCACGACTTGATTGAAAAGCAACCATTTGATCCCCCTAGCTTTAGAGTGGCAAATGCTGTTAATTTGTATGTGTGTCTGTAATCATTCCCAAGATGCAGAATTAGCAAAGGACTTTGAGTGAATCAGTAAACCTTTTGTGTACTGTGAAGAAGTGAATAAAGCTATTTTAACTCAAGCCCAGGCTTCCCCGTCTCTGGGTTCCTTAGCAGATTCTTTGAGATGAATCTGCTCCTAAAATAAAGCCACTTTTTATGCTTTTTAGTACATACTGAGTATTTGCCAAAGACTTCTATGAAGTATCTGTGAATTTACACTAAGACAACTCTACACCACTTCCCCTGTTTCCTGTACTGAATGACCAATACCAATGATAAACTGTAACGCTACTCAAGGTAGGAAGAATGAGCTGCCAGAACCTATTTATCACTTTACTGGCTTTGTACCATGCACATCCGTCTGAAGTTAAACTGGGTTATAAGAAGAGTTTTCTCTTTCTCCAGCTTTGCCAACTATAGTATCTTGTATAAAGATTAAAATAGAAGTTCATTGTTTAGACATTGGATTTTCCCATCCTGCTAAAGAGAAGGTGGATGGAATACAGCTTGGATCTAGATGCCTGCAGCTACTGAGATAATTGAATATGTCTTTATGAAGGGGTAAAAAGAGGCTCTTAGCCAGTTAATTTTTAATATAGGCAAACACTTTTTCACTTTTAAACTGTTTATGTATTATTACTGATGGAAATGTAGTTGTTTCATGGGGAAAAATTGACCATATTTTTATTTTTAGATAGATTAGATAATCTTTACATAATCTTTACATATTTGCCTTCTTTGACAGCAAGAACAATTATTTTCTTCTTCCCTGCCTAGGAAATGACATTTAAAGTCATGGAAATCAAAGTGAAAGTACTTTAAAAAATTGTGTGAGATATACTTGATCAGGGAGCCCAGGGCAGTGCTTAAAAACTAAACTCTTCTGTTATCCCTTGAGCCAGGGAGCAGGATACCTTTGAAGAGAGATCCTGCAACAGAATAGAAATTGCCCTGTCTAGTGTTCATGTGTTTTATGATACAAGCCATAGTACAGTATTTCTGTAGAATCTGTGACGACACAACAGTAACTAGATTAAGAAACGTTGCAATCCTATAATCTCTTATATTATGCGAGTATAGGAAAATACTTATGCAATACTATCATATCATTCCCCCATTTTGGAGCCAAGCCTGCTTCTGCTGTGCTAAAGAACTTTAATCATACATGCCAAACTTTTTTGGGAATCTGCCATACTACACATTCCAACATGAACTAAAATTGTGTATTTTCAGACGTTACGGGCCTCCCTCTTTCCACAGTCAATCCCCTGTGATGGAGGAGAGGCCCATAACATCTAAAGGATTCCCACCAGATGTTCACCTCAGTGAACCTCCGGCGGGAATCAGATTAACCACGATTCCGGAGATGAGGCCGGCCTCACCTCCGGAATCATAGTTAGTACAACCACGATCCGGGATCAGCGGAAAGTAGTGTCTGTTACCTTCCGCCGATCCCGGATCGTGGTCCTGGCCACGATCTGGGATCGGGTGCAGTTGCCAGATTGGCCGCTGCGCCCGCCCATCTCCTGGAGGGCGGCTGGCCAGGGGAGCGTGCGGGGGCAGGGCTGTGCGGCCGCACGTCGCACCACACAGCCCCTCCCCCTCCCCGATCCCTGAGTGGAATCAGGCCAGCACGTCTGAAGGACGGACGGCCTGATTCCGGACCAGGATCCGATATGTATCTCAGGCTGTGGTAAAAGGGAAGCCCATCATGTCTGAAATTGCCCATTGTCACTTTTTAGACAATACATGCTGAGTGCTTTCTGCAAGAGAGCATAGTTATTGATGATGTTTTGTAAACCTTGTAAACTTTGTACTTCAAAGTACTATCACTTCATCTGTAACACACCGATGTTATTGTTCAAATAGTTATCTCTTCAATAAAGTACATTTTAAAAAGACCCAAACAATTATAAAAATACACACACCCATTATTCGCACCCTGATTCTTTTAGATTTGTCAGCTGCCTGTCTAGTACTGATATTCATAAGGCCAACTGATACTCATGACTCATCTGCAGATGTTAGTAGGGATAAATAGAATCATCCTTCCTTGCTTCTCTGGGATTTCCAACTCTCTGGCTTTTATCTTTCCTAAAAAAAATTAGAGATTTTTTTAAAAGTCTAAAATTGTGAGGCTTGCAATAAAATTGTTGAAATACTGCTTTCATTTTAAAAAAAATAAACGTTGAGGTTCTTGTGGTTACAGCAGAAAAGCTTGAAGACATGTCTGTGATATGCCTTACTGGTTCAGAAATAAAAAAACAAAAGGCCTCCAAATGTTTCTTTGAAAGTCCCTGTTTTTGAGCCAATCTCAAGATTATAGGAATCTGACTCATTTATGAAGATTTGAGGCTGGCAACCTTGCCCCTTTGAATGATCATTGAGGGTAGCTGCTGTTGTGTCTGAAACCAGCAGGCAATGGTGGATGTAGATTTGCAGCCTTTTCTTTGCATGATTTCTCTTTTTTCTTCAGTGGTCATTAGTTGGGCCACCTCAAAGATTCTGACAGTACTACAACACATTTATCTCCATTTTACTCTGTCGTGTACCAGTTGTTTCCATGTACACAAATCAACAAGGAAATTCAGAGCTTGTTTCATAGTATCCTTATAAATAGAAGAGGTCTTTCCTTCTTAGGTGTGCCATTCTTCAATTAGTTTTATGGGGTCACAGTCTTTGAGTAGTCCAATTGCAGGATGCATCCAGCCCAGTGAAGTTAAGAAAATCCTCAATGCTCATGTAAGGCATTGCTGAAGCAATATTGGAAATCCTGTCATGCCAGTTAATTTTGCAGTGCACATGAAATTGCTCTAATTCGTTCATATACTACCAGTAAGGTTGCAAATTGTTTTATGATTTGTTCTAACAATATCCAGGATTGAGGTTAGACCATGGGTCTTTTCATACGTGGTGGTGCTGAGCACCGCCACACTTTCATCCTGCCTGGGGTGAGAGTACTCACCCAGGGCAGCATCTGCCCCGCCCCCCCCGAACAAACATAACAACGACCGGGGCTGGGGGACATGCGGACATGGTCCCCATGGCTCTGCCCCCTGCGCTGCTCAGCACAGCCTGGCCCCCTTCCTGACGGGCGGGTGGGTCACCGTGCCCGCCCAGAAAAGCTCCAGCCACTAGCAGAGTTAGGTACAGTGGGACATCAGACATGACAGCCTGTTCTACCATGATCTGGGGATGGTTTCCCCAGACAGTGGCAGGACTAACTCTGGGATGTGCGCTGGCAGGGAGCCCAGCGCACAACCTGGAGTTAATCCTGCCATAGTCTGTGGTATGTTGTCCCTGCCCACAGCAAACATCTGGCAGGTGGGAACAAAGGTGACGCTACCATGGGTGGCCACACCGGGGTAAGCGTGGCCACCCATCGTAGCGTCACGTTTGAAAACACCCCATTTTGTCAAGATCCTTCTTTTTCCCTTATGAAAGATAATGACATAAGTGCCATATTAGGTCAGACCAATGGTCTATCAAGCCCATTATCCTGTCTCTGACAGAGGCCAGTCTCTTTGTCTTGGGAGAAGTACCCGACATGTCACAATGGGCAGTCCGTTACCTGTTGTTCCAGCCCCCAACAATAAGAGGTTACATCCCAAAAACCTACTTGGCTGATAGCCATTAATGGACCTAACTTTCAAGAACTTATCCAACCCCCTTTTAAAAACTAGCTACACTGTCGGCCTTGACCACTTCCTCTGGCAGTAAATTCCACAAGTTAATTGTGCGCTGAGTGAAAAAATAAGTGCTACACTTGCCTTTTTCCAGCCCTTTGGAACCTTCTGTGTGTTGTATGAGTCACCAAAGATAATTGCTGTTGACTCCAAAGTTACTTTGTCAAGTTCCTATTAATATCCAAGGTTGAACTTCATCAGGCCCTATGGCTTACATATATTTAAGTTATCTAAACATTCTTTAATCTAGTCTTTCTTTGTCCTGGCCTGTGACCTTTCCTTGTTGCTAACATTCTATAGTAAATTCATAAGAGCGAAGAAACTTAAGTATTGGGAGGAAGGTTGGGATAAGATGTTGGGGGCAGCTGAGCAAAAGGATTCCAGGTATTTTTTGAGATGTGTAAATAATTTGGTATTTCGAACACCCTTCCAACCAGTATATTTGTCCCCAACGTCTCCCTGGAGGCTTTCACCAACCAGGATGGGCAAGGATCAAGTTCACAACTTATGGGGCCTATAAACCTCCTGTATTGTATTAGCAAGATCTATGGCAAATGGCTGTTAGGCAAGCTTTGTGCATGGGTGACAGATAGACATATACTGCACCCAGAACAGACAGGGTTTAGACAAGGTCGTTCTACAGTGGAGCATTGTTTTATGCTACAACATCTAGTGGAGAAATACCGCAAGACCAATGGAAATTTTTTTGTGGCATTTTTGGACCTTAAATCGGCGTTTGACACAGTGAATAGGAAAATTTTATGGGATAAACTAAAGCAGTTCTCCATTGAAGGTAGGTTGTTGTTTTTATTACAACAACTATATTCAGATTCTTCCCTGGTAGTTAAGCCAGGTGGCCAGGATTGTTTAACTGATGAAGCTCCCATTTTTCTAGGGGTTAGGCAGGGCTGCGTCCTAGCACCTTTACTATTCAATTTGTATATCAACGATGTGGTCTCCTTGTTGGCACAGTCCAAGTTCTTCCCGCCTAATCTGGCATCCCATTCTCTAGGATGCCTTCTGTATGCAGATGATACAGTCATCTTGTCTCAAAAGCAAGTTGGCCTTAATAGGCAGCTTGATTGCTTTGCAAATTATTGCTGAACCAACAGGCTAACTATAAATTATCAGAAATCTAAAGTCATGGTTTTTTCCCATCGGAGGAAGCCCTACAAATGGCATATAAACAACACCCAAATCCAGCAAGTAGGCTCTTTTAAGTACTTGGGTTTGTACTTTAGAGCCTCGGGTTGTTGGACTTTCCATCTTCAGAGGGCACTTACTGTTGCCAGGGGGTCTTCCCAGGCCATCCAAAAGCTGTTTGGGGTTTCAGGGCAGAATGCCCTTGACTTTGCAATTAGAGTATTCAACAGTAAAACCTGTGCCCAGTATTTATATGGTGCGGAACTATGGATTCCCCTCATCCGCTCAAAACATAATTTAAATATCCTGCAATCCAAACTCCTGAAAGGATTAAGCAGGGCGCCAAATGGTACCCCAAATGCAGCAATTGGGATTGAACTTTGGCAGAGTAACTGGGCTGAGGTGGCCTGTGGCCTTGTGTTAAAATTCTGGCTGAGGCTCCTGAATTTCCAGGACCGAGGGCTGGTGAAACTTTGGATTAATGAGCCCTATACAAATCAATGAATCTGTGCCATAGAGTCTTTTTTGTTAAGACTGGACTTTTCGTTTGATTATTTTGAAGGTAGAGATTTGGGCGTGGCCAAAGCAGAGCTTTTACTGAGACATGCGGATATAGCCAGTCAAGAAGAGGTAGCCAAAATCACATCTCCACATATAGCTGGTTATCTTTCAGTACCTCCGGCCCAGCAGACTATGCCTCTTACCTAACCTCCTCAATTTCCCCTCGGGGGAAATTCCTGTTCCTCAGTGCTCGTTTCAATGCCCTCCCTACTGTGATCTTGGAGGGCAGATTTCGGGCAATTAACCCTGAGGATAGGCTTTGTCCGTTCGACCACCAGGCAGTAGAGACTGTAGCTCATCTCTTGTTTTCATGCCATCTGTATGACCATTTACGTCAGGAACTGTTTTATCATCATTTCTATGCCAATATCTGGGCCAGACGGACCATAGTTTACTGCTCATAGCAATATCTGACTCGCACCCTGTCACTGGGGGGATGTGTTTGGTGCCCTCTCTTCGTTTAGAGGCTGCCCCCCGTTTGCCCACCAGGCCAGCCGCAACCCAGTTGCCTGTGCCTGCGTGGGTCCCCAAGTGATCAGAAAACCTTCACTGCAATCAGGGAGCTTTCAGAGGTCCGCACCCCTGGCCAAGCCTCCCCTTGATCTCCCCGCCCAGCTGTAACGCAGAGAACGTTCTCTGGCCACCTGTGGCTTGGAAGACTGCAGTGGGGTTGTCTTATATGAAAAAGGCTCGTCTAGGCTCACACCTAGATAGGAGTACCCCCAAGTGAATTCCCCAAGGCCAAATAACGACACAAGCACGCTAGGCTTGATTATAAAACATATATTGAGTACATACAAGTACAAGGCTGCTGATCAGATAGTGCAAGTCAATAAATCAAACATAAAGTCCACTCATTCTAACTCCACTGATATTCCCTGACTGTCCCCTTACCCTAAAGGCGCAATACAGGTCCATCAGTTGTTGTCTTGGCCTTGATGTTGAAGACCGGGCATAATTCCTTTAGGGAATTTGAAAGTTCTTAGTTCAAGTTGGTAGCAGCTCTTCTGCTGAGCTGTTCTCTCCTTCAAGTCCAAAATGGAAGAGTGTTAATTCTTGAAGAAGAAGTTCCTCCTTCTTCCTCGCTGGAGGCCTTAGGTCACGTCCTCTTTCTCCTGACCATTGTTATTGTTATCAAGTTGGGAAGGTTACCTGGCCATTGCTTGGCAACAAACTACCCACTTGCCATGACAAAGGGAATCTCATCCCCCACTCTGGCAACTGGTTTCAGCATTCTGCCCCAACTGAGCTTACAATCCGTTTAACCCTTCACCTCACACCACACATATCCCCAAAATGTGAGTCATCTCCCCCAAATGGGTGTGTTGTCTCCCCCAAATGGGTGTGTTACCCCCATGTCCCCATGACACACCCGGACATTACCCGAATGATTGCGAAATTTCTAACAAGGGCCTTGCTTGCCCGCCAGTGTTTTCTCCATTTTAAACCTTTTCTTGATTCTTCTGAAAAGAGTTGAGTTGTAGGCCATATTGGGAATTCAGGTCTAACTGAGCTTCCAACCAGCGGTTTGGCCATTTGGCACATCCCATTGGCATTCCCTTTCGATAGGCACCGGGGGTCAAAGAGTCGGGGCAGTGTATTTGGCCCCCAGAGTGTTTTTGTTGGTATCTCTGCAAATCATTTGCTATGAGGGTTGGGAGTACTTTTCAAACTGCTTTCAGCCCCATAACCCTAAGTACAAGGTGGATCTGTTTAATTTTTGTATATGGAAGATTGTTATTATGATGTACGGTTCTGATTTTATTTTATCTTTTATTTTTATTTTATTTCTGCAATAGCCTCGTGCTACGCATAATAATAAATTTACCTTACCTTACCTGTTCTTTGAAACTGCACTACCTCATTTTCTCCCTCCTCAAAGCTAGCTGTGTGTTCATATTAATGGTATGCTGTCTTAATAATTGTTTCCCTAATTTGTTCTCTCCGTTTTACATAGGGTGAAAACAGTCATGACGCTAACCACCCTTTAACCACCCTTGGTGGTTATTTATACATGTTGTAGGGCTGCATAGGGCACCAATACAGCCCTGCAACATGTATAAATAACCACCAAGGGTGGTTAAAGGGTGGTTAGTGTCATGTCTGTTTTCACCCATAGTCTCTTTGTTTGCCATTAATTAAAATCTTTTCTTTCTGCTGGAGTTGTTTTTTGTCAGAGGGATAATGCAATAGCTTGCTATTTTCTAAGTTGTTACATTTGTTCCCCCTCAGTGGGCTTAGTTTGTTGTTTGTCTGCAACTTAAGCAACACAGCAGATGGACAAAGAATATCCTGTCCTTTGTTTTAATGTTGCAGCAACCTGTATTAAAAAAAACCTTATTGAAACATTTAGCAGTTTTAACTTTCACATTGCATAGTTGTTAAGGTTTGGCAGGAGTTTGGGAGATGTGGGGTGGTTGTTTGAAGGGGGTTTCTTTGGTTGCTGGGCTTAGGAAATATTAATTTCCTTGGATTTTAGGGTTTAAGTAGTAAGAACCTACCTTAACTATTTGTTGTAAACTGGAAGGCTTTTTGTTAGATAATATCTTCGGGTTTTGGCCAAGTAATGGCAGTTGCCACAAATTCCTCCTCATCTGCACTGTGTCCCTTTCACAGCACCAGATTTTTCAACTAATGTGAATGTTGAAAAATAGCATTCTGCCATTTCACATTAGTTTAAGCTTGAGAAGCTCTTCTCAGCACAATAATTCTGCCCTGGTTACATCAGGGAACAGTCATCAAGGAGAGGGGACTGAATTGTCTTTTCACTCTTACCTGCATATTATTTTAAAGGACCAGGACCACCTCAGTCCCCGGGCTCTGGACCGACCCCTGTGATCGACTGGGAGTGCCCTTCTTGAAGTCCCCCGAGTATCTAGAGGGGCCACGATGGTGAGGGTGTTCTCGGTGGCTGTGAGGCTGTGGAACTCTCTCCCAGTAGAGGTTCATGTGGCCCTGGACACCTCCTCCTTTCAACAACAATGTAAAACCTGGCTGTTCTGCCAGGATTTTGGTGAGGGAGATCGGTAAGGGGAGGGGGATGAGGGTTAGGGAGGGAGGGGTTTTGACATTTTCTGGTTGCCCACTTTATTGATTTTATAGTGTTTTTATCTATATAATACTTATTTCTATGATTGTATGTTGTATTTTATATTTTTTTAGCTGCTCTGAACTGCTACTAGCAGGAGGGGCGGAGTAAAAATTCATGTAATAAATAATAAATAAATAAAATTGAATAATGGCCATTCAAGCCCATATTAAGGAACTTGATAATATACACACACATTTTAAAGAGCAAAATTTTATTTCACCCCACTTTGTTTATTTAGATCTTGAAATATCCATATTGCAATGTTCCAAATGAAAAGGTGCACATTATTTAGTTTCCCAAATTCAAATTATGTAAGACAAGGATGGGGAACCTTAGGCCAGAGGGCCAAATGCAGCATGGGGTATTATTATGTGCCCCCTTTCCAGTTCCTGGATTTGGTCCCTGAATCCCATTCCTACTCTCCGTATTGAAAAAGTGAGCTCAGATTAAGGGAACAGAGCAAGACAGAACAGAATCCTGCAGCACTCTGCACATTCCAGCCTTCTGAACTGGAACATCACCAAATGTTTTATTGAACAGGAAAGGACAGTTCTCCTTCCACTAAAATGAAGTATTGCTCCATAGTAAGAGGTTGAAATTGTTTATTTATTTATTTGTTTATTAAAATGTATATGCCACCCCCTCCTGCTATAAGCATCTCAGGGTGGCTAACAACATTTTAAAATACATAACTAAAATACAACTAAAAGAACATAAATCCTGAGATTAAAATAATACAAACCCTCCCTAACCCAACCCATTCACCCCATCCCCCTCGGTAAAGGCCCGGCAGAACAGCCAGGTCTTATGCTGTCTATGGAAAGAGGGGAGGTCAGTGGTCAAGCAGACATCCAACGGGAGGGAGTTCCACAGCTGCAGTGCCGCTACAGAGAACGCCCTCCTCATGGTCAACATCTAGGAAACCCGGGGGACTTCGAGGACGGTGCCCCCGGCTGACCGCAGCAGCCGATCCTGAGGGTGAGGCGGTCCTGAAGGTAGGTGGGGCCCAGGCCATTTAGGGCTTTAAAGGTCAACACCAACACCTTGAATTGGTCCTGGAAGACTACCAGCAGCCAGTGCAGAGAGCAAAGCACTGGTGTAATGTGCTCGCGTCAGCCCGTCCCCTTCAGGAAATGGACCGCCGCATTCTGCACCATCTGCAGTCTCTGAACCAGCACCAAGGGTAGCCCCACATAGAGCATGTTACAGTAGTCCAGTCTCGAGGTAATAAAAGCATGTATGATTGTGGCCAGATCCAAGTCCGAGACATACGGCTTAAGCCAACGTACAAGATATAACTGGCGGAATGCCCCCTTCACCACAGCCACCACCTGGACATCCAGGCGGAGCTGCAGATCCAGGAGCACCCCCAGACTCTGGACCTGAGATACCAGGGGAGGACGGACCCCATCAATAATGGGGGCCATCACTCCCCCAGCTTTCCCTACAGCCATCACTTCCGTCTTGTCAGGATTTAACTTCAGGCAGCTCGCTCTCATCCAATCCCCCACAGCTGACAAACACTGGATAAGCACCAAGACTGCCGCAACTGGGTCAGATGAAAATGAGAGATATGGCTGGGTGTCATCAACATATTGATGACACCTTACACCAAACTCCGTGACAGCCTCCCCCAAAGGATGCATATACATATTGAACAAGAGAGGGGATAAGATGGAACCCTGCGGGACCCCACATGTGAGGCCCCTGGGAGAAGATGAAAACTCACCCAGCACCACATGTTGGGTTCTCCGAGCCAGGAAAGAGCGGAACCATTCAAGAACAGTCCCGCTAATCCCTGCCCGGTCTGGCAGCCAAGTCACCAACAGCTCATGATCAACAGTATCAAATGCAGCTGAGAGATCTAACAGAATCAACAGTGTCGAACCACCCTGGTCATCGACCAAGGCCACAAGCGCAGTCTCTGTTAGCAGTTAACATAAAAGCTCAGGCTATGATACCTACAAGCTTCAGATAAATCTAAGAATCAGAATGGGTCACAATCAAACCACTTACTCTTGATTTGTTGGACCCCTTAGAGTAAGCAGTTCTAGAATGCAGCCATGGACACTTAGGCCCGTTTTACACAGACGCCCCCCTCGTGTGTGTGTGGGGGTGTCCATGCAATCGCTGCGGCAGGTGTGTGTGTGTGCACACTCCCGCGCTCCACCCTCCTCCACCCATTGCCCATGCACAGAGCAACAGGCGCCAGTGGAGAATGCTCCATGTGTGGAGCTCGGTGGAGGTGGGTGGGCATCCATGTAACACACCACCCACCCACCACAGTGCCCACCCATCCCCCCCCCCGCACCATTGGCCCGTTTGAAAAGGGCCTTATGGTGGAAACAAAAGTGACTGTGCTGCCACAGCAACCTAGCCTGGGGAGCCATGGCAGACGCAGTCCAGTCCACTCACCACATGTTCCCAGCAGGCCGTCAGAGAGGGCAGGAAGATGCAGGAATGTGCAGCCATCCAACCCCACCCTGTGCCCAGCACCCTGACCCCACCATGACAAACAAACCTGGTGGACCCAATCCGGCCCAGGTCACAGCAGGCCACATCACATGTGATAGCCCACTTTGCCCTGATCAGGTGGAGCCTATTCCGCGCTGTGACCTGAAGCTAATCTGGGGGTCAGAGCATGGTCAAGCCTCCAGCACAGCCCGGGGTAATCCCAGGCCAACATCTGGCAGTTCCTCAGCAGACGTGCCGGTGGCTCACAGGTCAAAGCATGGAAAAGCAGGCCACAACGGACCACCATCACATCTGTTTTGACCCTTAGTGTCTCCCAGTGTAGAGATACGAAAGTGTTCTAAAGCAGGACATGAGATTCTTCTGCAGTAACCCATTCTGCTTTCTAAATCTGAAAAGATAAAATAATCTGTGAAGAATCTAAATTGTCTGAGTATCTGGTGGAATGGTGTCATGAAATACTGTAAAAAGGGAGCAGTCATGTCTTTAGCTTAAAAACAGCCTTCAAGGTTTTGAATTGTCAGTGGCAGAGGGAAGAACTGTATTGAAATAAACTTCTGGCATGTGTGTGCTTTAAAATGTGTTATTTATTTAACGTTTTTCTGTAGGAAGCATTCTTTCTAATTTCTTAAGCCACGTTAGTAGAGTAGTAACTACTCTAATCACGTTCTTTCAAAACTGTGCGTGATTACAACAAATGCTGCATTTCTCTTTTGTAAATCTATGGGGTCCATGGTGCAATGTTTTTAGCCTAATCTCAACATTAACCATATAGAGCAATATAGAACTTTGTATTATATAGTATTTTCAAATTGTATAAGTAGTTTAAGATATGAAGACTAAGGGTACAGCCAGATGGGGCAGGCAATGTCAGCTGCCATACTGCAGGGCCAGCATGGAGAGCAGGACAATCTCTTCCCCCCCCTCCCCCCAGCACGGAAAACACAGTGGGCTTCTGTCAAATGTCCCGCCATACCCCGGGGCAGGCTGAGTCACTAGCCACAAGTGTAGGGTGCCCAGCCCTGCCCCACCCTTTCTCATCCCGCCCACTATCCCACCTGGTCTGTGATGCGGCCATGTGAGTCCGGCAACAGTGTCAGCCACTCAAAACCCTGCAGTGGACCTTGCTGCAGGGCAGGGCAGACAGAGACCTGGTCCATGAACAGTGGTGCACTATTGTGAGTTGGGCAGCCTTACCCCACTTTGGATACGCTTTGTATCCTCAGTCTTTTCCCAAGGATGCAGAGCATAGCAACCAGGGCGGGGTGAACATCTGGCAGCTGCTGGGCATACAAACCACTGTATCTCATGGTAATGGTGCCCAAATTTGCGTAAGGCGCAGTAACATCTCATGTGGCTTCACCCTGAGTCTGTCATCCCTCTTTTCATATACAGAGTGCCAAAAGCGTACTCGTTATGTCAAAAAGGCTCTGTTGTGGCAAAAATACACTTTCAACATTTTCTTGGTACAAAAAATGTTACTTTGACCCTAAGGGGTTTTTTTTGGTCAAGGAACTATAATTATTCATTTTCATTTATAGCTGTTTGCAGGGGGGAGTGGAATTTCACTGAAATACCCAGAAAGTCCTTACACCCAGCTATTGCAGTGTACCTAGTCTGTAGTTACTCTTGTGAACAAACTAGATTTGCACCTAATAAAGCCTTGCTTTCAGCTCTTGAGTTTGAGTAGTTTTGGGAAAGACATGAAAGGCAGCAGATACAACTGTTAGTCCAAGAGAAAGGGCACACAAAAGAAGCCACACAATGCCACTATTCACTTAGGTACTTTGTAAGCCTGCTCCATGTTTAGATATAATAAAACTTTCTTACCAGAGGCATAGCTACCATGGAATGAGGGGGCTCAGTTAAACCCAGGCCCTGGACTCTTAATGGGGACCTCTGCAAGTGGCCTGATCACTGCTAAGAAATGTTCAGAGTGGGTGGGAAGTGGGCCAACACTCTGCAAACAGCCTGAGCACCACTAAAAAAAATTTGGACTGGGTGGGGCAAAAGAATTCCACCAAGAAATCAGTTTTCTGAGTGGGCACGGCTGGATTGTTGGCCCTACCGAGTTGCGAAACTTTCTTGCTGATGGAGTTGTTGCTACTGCAGGAGGTGGGGCCCCAGTGGAGCCAGAGCTGCACTCTGCGGGGGGAGTCTGAGGCTGGCGGGTAGCCTGAGGAGGGCTGCTGCTTAAGAAGGCCCTAGGAGGCCCCATAACTGGAACATGAGCCCGGTTCTGCCAGCATCTTGATACACCACCGTTCCTTAGTAAAATCATATTTCCAGAGTTTCCATATTAAAATAACTTATTCATTCAGCCATATTTCAAGAGTTTCGGCATACTATGGTCTTGTTACAAAGCCGAACTCCCTCATTTCATGTGGTTTCTCTCATTTGCAGTATGAATTGTAAAATATTTTACCCCTTTGCTATTGCTATTCTCCTCTCAAGACTTGACACTCGTCTGTCAGTCTGTCTACTGTAAGGAGATACAAAGATGACCCACATTTGTTCCTGTACAATCTCTGCATCCGCAAAGACTACTCAGAGTACTTCTTGTAGATGCTACAAGATGTAGATGCTTCCTCAATCTCTTTATTTGGAATTTTTCCTTACAAAGGATACTATAAAAATACAGATAATGCTATAAACGATTACAGAGTTTGGGTGTTTGAGCCATTAGATTCCTGAGTAAGAACAACATGTGTTTTTTATTTTCTTTTGTGCTACTGTATTTATTCAGCTATTATTATAAGAGTGAAATTTAAAAGAAAAAAGAAAGTGTGGAAAAACCAGGGAAAAAATCATGAAAACTGGATTATCATCCAAATGTATTTCCTTTAACATTAGCAGCTTTAATACCACTATTTCTTCATGGTACACCCAACTCTCCCCTCCTCCTCCCCCCCCCCCCCCCCCCCCCCCCCCCAGTCTCCCCATCATCAAAGCCCAGGCCAGGGCAAAATCTTTTGATGTTCTTCGAAGTATAAACGTTAACTCAGAGGTGTAAAAACAACCCTTTTCTACTCACAAGACAAAAAACCAACCTGTTTTGTGACTGTTTTTTAGCTTCTAGCTAAACCAATAAGTGAAATTAAATTATGACTGTTTGAGGGGAAACATGTTAACTGAACCAAGATGATCCAACTCTTTGTTTATAGTTGTTAAAACAATTTAATTACCTGGAGGACACTGACAGTTAGTTGGTCATCATCATGGTAAAAACTAAAAGTGGCAATACATTTTTCATCACAACATTTTTATGATACATTTTCAGATTTTGATCTGAACGGAAACACAGCTGTAAGATTGAACTTTCTGAGTTCCATCAGGATCAGATTCAGGCATTTCAAATACACACATTTCCTTCACCATGTAGATATTGTTGTCAACAGAGGGTGTTAAACAGGGGCTGGGAGTCCCCTCCCACCTCGCAGCCTTCTAGCGCAGGATCCATGAAGACCCCAGCAGACAGGCCAGTGATTCCCCCGGCCACAGGGTGCGTAAATGGAAAATAAAACACTTATATAGCTTTGCTTGCATGTCCCTAAACGTTAACTCAGACATATATAATACTTAAAATTGTCTCTTAAAAATATGAAACTACAGATGAGCAGGGTCCCTAGTTTTATCTTTGCGACGGAAAACCAGAGAAAAACAGAGATTTTGCCTTTTACCAGAGATTTTCATGGAAAATGGCAAAAACTTACATGTTTGGGAGGAGGAAAAAGCAAGCGTGGGACAGTGATGACGCAGAGTGGAGCTGAGGGGAAGCAACCTGAAGGCATGTGCTGTGGAGTGGCAGGGGCTCTGCAGTTGGAGGGGTGCCACCAACCTTCTGGACAGGGGCACTATGAATTGGGGTGGTCAGGTCTTCTGGACCTTGGGAATTGGGGACAGGAGGTTGGCCCAATTGGGCCCATATAGCAGCTTCCCCAAGTGCCAGCCTCTATGTGGTCCCACTTTCTGGTTGGTAAAGCAGTAAGAGACCAGGCTGGACGGAGGAGGCAATAGGGGGAGAAGCAACCTAAAGGCATGTGCTGTGGGGGGAGGGGAGGTGCTCTGCATTTGGAGCGGTCCCACAGACCTTTAATTTGGGGGGGAGGCTGTTGGTAGGACAGGTAGCTGAAAAATTACATTAAAATGAAAATATTACAATAAAACGTGTTGTAACTCATACTTATATATATTGTGGTAAGGGAAAGTCAACTAACATTTACATTTAATTGCAGAAAAATAGGGATTTTGATTTTTTTAATCAGAGAATTTTTTATCAGAGAATTTCCAATTTTTGGTCACAGAAAACTAGGACCTCTGCAGATGAGTTATTTTCTTCTAAAACTAGTACAGTACCAAGGAAAGGAATTGGGAGAGAAGAGGAAAATATACACAAGTATATGGTAATATGTTTATTACTTTAGATGAGAGTGCTCAAACAAACACTTAGGAACAGTAGGAGGCACTGATATGTGTTGCTGGATTAGTGTCTATAATAGGTTGGTTCAGTGTGAATTAGTATATTATTTATTTATTTATTTTATTGCATTTATATGCCGCCCCCTCATGCCTACGGCATCTGTTGCACATATGCATACAGACTTGCAGGATTGGACAATTAGGTTGCAGCCCTGAAATCATTTACTCTTGAGTAGTCCCACTGACTTCATTGGAACTAATTTTAAGTATTTCAGGATTGTAGCCTTAATTTGCATATAAATCAACTGTAAATCTAGTCAATTAATGAATTAAAAATAGCCTTAGGTATGATAACTGTTTCTAACCTTCCCTGCCAGTTTTGATGGTTTTACAGTTTCCGGCTTTTAGAAATGTTTCTCTCTCCCATTTTGATTTGTTAAGAAAACCCCACAACAACAAGGAAAATAGGCGGTACATGAATAGAAGTGACACTGACTATACACACAGTACTGTCAAATCCTTAGAGGAAATAAACAGGGGGGGATAAAACAGTGCTTTTTCTCAAATATCTTTCAGTTATAGGAATCTGATGTGTAACCTGTAAAAATTCTTCAGAAAAAAGTGTGATTTTTTTTAAAAAGTGGGGGGGGGGAGTTGACACCAGCCCATTAACTTGTTAAACATTTAAGGAAAAGTTGCTCTGAAAACTTCCATTCAGCAGCCAACCTATTATTACATGATGAAAACTTATGTCATACAAGTATCACTACACAGACTTACTAATAACTTGATCCTTGATTTGGAGGATCTGTCTTCTCAGTGAGTGGCAGGTAATTCAGATTACATGTTAGCTTTCCAGTGCAGCTGAGTCTTCCAGATGCTTTAAATTGTGCTAATGCCTGAATGGTGCTGATATGTAGACTGCATTCCCTCTGGGAGATGCCTGAGGTCAGTGAATTGACTTCATCTAGGTCTGTGTACAGTTGAGTAGAGAAAGCACAAGGCTTTGTTATGACCTACATGTTTTATGCTGCTGTTTTCATAGAGTTGTCAACTTTAATTTTTTTTTCCTTGTGGGTTTGTGTCCAAGGAATGTTAGAACCACCTATTTTTAAGACTGGGGGAACACCTTGGAAATGTTGGTTTTGGAAAGTGTTTTTGTAAAAATCTGGCAAAAGAGTTTGGTGAATGTGCCAGTATTGCATGCTGTCTTTGCCATTAGTTATTCCCTTTAGTTAAATACCAGGACTAAATGAACCACAGAGAGGTTCCAAGAGGATGGTGGTTCGTCAGAGGGTGGCCTATTTTCCACACAGCAGTTACTATGATGGCAGTTTCTTTATAGACAGTCCAAACAGATAGGTATGCTTTAATAAACAGAAACCTTAGCAGCCACAGAGAATACTGTGTCTTACCCAAAATAAATGGGATTAACTTCAGTTTGCCAGTGTACCTAATGTTGTGGTTCCTGTAAGTACCATACTTTTCTTTCAATGCTGTCTTTCCTTTTGTGGATAATGTAGCTATTTACTGACCTGAACTTTCTTTTGTGGTTTCTTCACTGCCAGGGTGGTTCTGCTGTTCATGATTTATGGGTATTGAAAATATTTATGTTGCCTTCAGGATACCACTCACATTTCCATGTGTGTGTATTTTTGCTGCATATATTGGTAAAGCAGAAATTAGGACTATGTGGTATTAAAGTGGCAAGTTGCTATCTCATTGTTGCTGCTCCCCGGAAGAAGACAAGGACACAAAATTGGGAATTGAAAGACTGCACTCTTTATTCTGAATTATAATTGGCATTTTTATAAACACTTTGGGGTCCAATGGATCATAATGATGTCAACATGACAAGAAGAAGGGGCACCCTGATGTACCCTCAGGTGCCGTTCCTCTCTAGCTAACTACAACCTAACCTCACCCCCAAACCACAGCGTAGTTATGGGTGGATGATCAACCCCATTAGGGACGTTGTGACACAGTAGGTATGAGTTATCTGAGTCACTGTGACCGTTCCTGCCCTTCCTGATCCCCTTTTCCCAAACCTCTTGTTGACGGTTTACCTTCATATGGCCATGGCCTACCCTTGGTGTGGCACCCGGTTCCCATCTCAAATGAGGTGCCACGCTACAGATCTTAACACTCACTATCACTGGACCCCTGCCACTGAAAGCCGCCAGCTTTCTTGCCCCCACCCCTGTAACAATTATCTGTTCGGAACTTCAACTAGTTTTCCTTTTAAAGCAGTCAAATATAACTCAACTCCTACATTAGACAAGTGGACACCATCCTGCCAATATACGTCGGGCCTGGAATGATTAATATCATCATGGCCAATACCGCCCCACCCCCCAGTGATTCAATTTTAATGGCTGCCTCCCTATTAACCTTCTTCCTGGTCCTGTCCACTTTTCCTGCATGCACTACATCGCACCATACAATACGCTCGAGCATATGGGACCATGTGAACATCGTGCCTGGGAATAACTGCTCAACTGTCAAGAGATCTCGCTTTACTTTTAAAGTTAGACAGAAGCCAGAGTCCCTGGGCAGGTATTTTCTCTTAGGTGAAATGCTATCATGTCTGTTCTCGGTGCGTCCGTAGCCGAGTGGAGCCATGGTACAGCTGTTCCTACTGCATACCACATCGTGCCTTCTAGGCTACTGTGGCAACCTCGCTCAGATACAGCTGAGATCCCCAGTGGGTCTTTGAAGCATATTTAGCCACCCAGTGCACAGTGCTATGCCCTTCCATGTACCTGACCTGTAGGTAGAAACAAGAACACCCACGAATTAACTACAGTGAAGTGAAAAAACACATCAGATGGTTACTGTAATGTACCTTCTAAAGACCCGGGATTTCCAACACCCTACTCGTTGATCTCGCTCTCAGACATATCGTATGGAGATACTGCGCTGGCAGCTCCAATATGGAATGAGTGGAACCCACACCTTTATATGTGTAGACATTGTATACAGTTTATACAATGCAGTTCATACAATGGAAGTGTATAAAACTGTATACAGTGAAATCCTGTAGAAAATGAAATTCTGTGTACAAGGACAGAGTTAAGGCATTGTGAAAAATTGTTGTAGACGAGAGTTAATATGTTTATGACGTGTACATAATATAAGAACTTGTGAAATGTAAGATAGTTAAGTTTGAAGTTAGTAAACAATCTAAGTACCTGTAAAGAATGTGATTACGTACAAATTTAAGTACATGTAAAGTAAGAATGTCCTAGTTCAGTTACTGGTAAATAGTAAAAAGATTAATTAGTTATAGTAATAAAGAAGGTAGATATATTGTGTTAACAGTGATGTCACATTATACAATACAGATAAGTGAGTGTAAATAATTTCCATGCTTTTTGGTGTGTAGGTTTTATTGTTTTAATTGTTTTTTTTAATTCTATATTAAAATAATTTGCATGGTTTTGGGAGTGTAAGTTAGGGGGAAATGTATGTTCTGGAATGTTGTTTAAGAGGGATCCCCTGAAGCCCCCTTTCCCTGCCTTTTCCCCCGCCATTCTGTCTCACACACACTCCCTTCCCCTCATCCCCCCACATTCACTCACTTTCTCTCTCGCGCACACACACACATCTTTCTACAGGATCAGTTACCGCCGCCGCCACCACCTCCTCCGCCACCAGCAATGCTGCTGCCTCGGCCACTGTTTGCAGCCTCACAAGTCCCTCTTTTCAAAAGCCCCCATGCGAGCGCACACGGAAGCCACCACCCTCCTCTTCCTGTCACTGTGTGGGCATGCTGGGTAATGTAGTCCTAGCATTCCCAGACAGGAAATGTGGTGGCCCCAGTGTCACTAGTGGGGGCAGCAGAGCTCTGTGCAGCATCGGGCCAGCAAGGGAGGAGAGGGCCAGGGGAGTGGCGTAGTTCCTCTCCCCCATCCCCACCCCCTCCAGACACTGCCAGGCCTGCCCGGGGAAAAGGGGAGCCCTGGTAGCCGGCCACCCACTGTGTAAATCCCTCCCTGCCTGAGCAACAGGGAATCAAGACCCCCCCCTTGTCCCCCCCATGCCTGCGAGGTGCTCAACCCCGCTGCCAGGAAGGGGAGCCCCCCCAAAGGGATAGTCTTGTCCACAGCCAGCTCCCCAGTCCCTCTCAAGAAGTGTCTCCTAACATTCAGCAGGAGCAGCCTCTCCAAGTTGCAAGACACTTCTTGCAAGGGACTGGGGAGGTGGCCGGGAACAGAACTATCCTTTTGGGGGGGCTACCCTTCCCAGCAGCAGGGCTGGGCACCTAGGCATGGGGGGACAGGGGGGCGTTGGAAATGTATAGCTCCTCAGCTCCCTGCAAGCTGGGATCACTGCCCGCATGTAACTGACTGCAGTGAGGAGTCTCGTAACTTAGTTCCCATAACAAGTCACACAACTCTATTCACGCTGCTTTTTGCCAAAGCGGCAGCTTCTCCCTGTGCATGCACTAGCCTGGCAGAACTAAAATTTTGATCTTTAATAATTCTTTATTGGCGACAATAAAGAATTGTTGATAATGATCAATAAAGATCATCATTAGACTTCAACAGCACTTACTCGACATCTCATACTACAAAGCTGTGAAGTCTTACGGTTCAACTCCAAAGGGGGAGGGCGATATCACTCAGAACAAATTCTTGAGAAAACCTGCATTTTGACCACCAGCAATTAACATATACATTGCTAGAACCTTTTGATTTCCTGGCTTGATCTTGTTAGAAATTTGCATAGACGCAGGTCTCTAGTTTATAGCACACTGTTAAATTTTCAGAACTGCAGCCAAGCGGTTTCTGAAATATAGGAGCTTTACATTCTGCCCTTTATAATGGAGGACGGTCTTACCTTTAACTTTCTGGCTGCAAGTGCAGCCAGAAAATATCAGGGGAGTTAACGCACTAGAAGAGGAAGATTTGTTCAAACTAAAAGGGAACGTGAGTACAAAAACTAATGGATACAAGCTGGTTATCAATAAGTTTAGACTAGAAATTAAAAGAAGGCTTGTAACAATTAGAGCAATGAACTACTGGAATAAGCTTCATGGGGCTGTCATGGAAGCAAAGAATCTGAAAATGGAGTTGGATAAATTTATGGCATATATCTTGTGAGGAGTTTTTATTATTCGAGGCTGCAGGACAAAGTGTTTCTCCCCCCTTCCCCTCCCCAAACAATACATGTTTAAGCCCCCGTACCCCTTTCTTTCTGTAGCATCAAAGTTGTCTACAGCTGGAGGTGGGATTCCTGTCTGGTGGTGGATGCTGTTGGGGTGGGACTGTCGGGACATTCTGAAACCTGGGTACTATCCTGTATATTGGGTGCCTTGCTCAGGGTCTAACTGATCACCATATTTGGGGTCGGGAAGGAATTTTCCCTCTGGACAGATTGGCAGTTGATGCTGAGGGTTTTTCGCCTTCCCCTGCAGCATGGGTGTGGCTGCCTGTTTGGGACATCTGGATCCTTCTTTTTCTAAAATTATTTCCTGTTTTTTCAGGCATCAGTGTGCTCCGGTTGGTCTCAGTCTCTATGTATAGCTGTTGGTGGGATTTCTCTGTGTCGATGGTTGGGGTGTGGCAAGTTGTGCAAGGGGCTAGACTAGATGACCCTGTAGGTCCCTCCCAGCATTGTGACTTCTTATTAGTAAGCTTTTATTTTCTAGACTAGCTTTCGCCATTTAGCCAGAGTAAAATCTCAAACAAAAATATAAAATACAATGCCCTTTGACACTATAGATAAATACAAAATAACAAATACAAAATAGAACACACAATTAGTAATTGCAATAATGAAACATTTTATGGGCAGCATACAATCCCTCTAACAACTCAGATAAAAGAGGGAATTACCCAGAGGCTGAAATGTGATAATTAATTACTCAACACGCTTTCCCTTTTCTTTGCCGCCAACCAGACATAGGTCGCAACTGCGCCCATTATCTGTTCATCCTGGGGCATTAGCAATTTCTCTAGTCTAACCTGACTTGGCAGATACGGGTCACCCCCACCCCATACGGGAGCCAGCCATACCTCTCTAATTTCACTGTAACAGCTGCAGTCAAATAAAACATGGTATACATCTTCCACCTCCTGCTGATTACAAAAACAAAGGCGCTGTTCATAAGGTAGTTGCCGATATCGCCCTGCAGTTACATTGGATTTAAAGAGTTGCATGCGAAGACAGATATAAGCTCTACGCAAATCTCTGCTGCTGAGTTTGTCAAGGTATTCCTCAAAATCATGAGACCTTTTTATAAGCCGAAAATGTGGCGCAACCTTCCACTCTGCTAATTTTGAAATATCCTGCTGCTTGGCAATGTCCCTCAGGGTATTCTCTATAATAATTTTCTGCTGCCCAGGGGGTTGCCCCAACACAAACTTGGGGGAAAGACCCAAACAATTCAGCAGATGAATTACCTCCTTTATCCAGGGATAAGTGAGTGGTCCCAATTGGGCCAGTTCCTCCTGCAGACATAGGGAGGTTAGGCAGGACTCCGGACAGGCACATAATTTCACCCAGTATTGCAGCTTCTTTAAGTTTATCAAACTTGCAATTGAGGAGACTCCAGTCTCAGCCCTCACTACTGCACTGGGGACTGCTTGAGGAACTCCTAGCAAATTCCGCAGAAATTTGTTCTGCACTACCTGTAATTTCTGGCAACTTGCCCCTAGCTGGAAAATTTCTGCCCCATAAGTGCGCAGGGTTTGTATTTTTGCAGAGAATACTTTCAGAACTTGAGACAGAGAAGTATTCCTGACTTTGTTCGCCAGCCCTAGAATAGCTCTTGTACCTGCATTCGCCTTTAGGGCAAGAAGGTGTGCATGGCAATTCCAGTTGGATTGATGGGAAAAGCGTGTCCCTAGGTACACAAAACTTTCCACCTGTAGCAGTTCCTCATTACCCACCTTCCAGGTCCACTTCTTATTGCCTATACCTAGAGCCAGCATCTGAGATTTCTGATAATTTATTTCCAGCCCTTGAGCATACAATATCGTGCAAACTGCTGGAGCTGCGTCTTCAGACTTCTCCTGGTCTGGGACATTATAACGACGACGTCCGCATACAAAAGGGCCGGAACTGCTCTAGTACCAAGCTTTGGTGGGTAACCCTCAACCTCCAGCAAATTATTAATTAAGTCCCCCAAATAAATGTTGAAAAGTATGGGGGCAAGCACACAGTCCTGCCTTACCCCCTTATTTATGGGTATAAAGTTCTCAGAAATTGGTTGGGGGGATGTCCTCACCCATGCCCTATTCCTGGTATGTAGTTGAATAATCCTAGGTAACAGGGCTTCATTAATACCCAAGAAATACAACATACCCAAAGTTTCTCCCTTGGCACAGAATCAAATGCCTGGCAAAGGCCCATGAATGCGAGAAATACGTGTCCGGACCGTATCCGCGTATATATTGTTGTTATATGGGCTAAGATGAAACAATTATCCATAACCGAGCAGCCTTTCTTGAACCCATACTGCTTTCCTGGAATTATCGTGTTACCTAATACCCAAAGTTCCAGCTGTTCCAGCAGTACCCTTGCATAAATTTTGCCCAGCACAGGAATTAAGCTTATGGGTCTATAACAACCTGGGTCCTGTTGATCTCCCTTTTTGAAAATCGGAAGTATAATAGATTCTCCCCATTCCTGTGGAATAATACCTGTCTGGTTAATCCAAGTAAAACACTTAGCCAACCAAGGGGACCACCAAGCGGGGCACAGTTGTAAGGCCTCTGCAATAGTCCAGTCCTTACCAGGTGCTTTGCCTCTCTTCAGGGAAGCTACGTACCCTGCTATTTGTTCTTCCGTGACCATCTTAACAAAAATTCTTTCTTCCCTGCTGGGACTACCCTTATCACCAGACACACTTAATACAAATTCTGGATCGTGAATTTTGACAGTATATAAATCCCTAAAATGAACCAACCACTTTGCCTCTGGCAGGATAATTGGGCAGGGCTTTCTTCCAGACCCCAGCCCTGCTTTTATTATCTGCCAGAACTGCCTTGTGTCGTTAGTAGCAGCTGCAACCTGCAGCTTTGCCCATAATCTCTTGGTATCCAAACTTTTCTTGATTTTAATCAAAATCTTATACTGTCTACGAACTCTTAGGTAATCCTGCTTATGGGACTCTGAGTAAGACCTAAGCCATCGACACCTAACTCGTGCTAGCTTCTTTTTCTCCAATTGGCATTCTGAGTCAAACCAGCCAGTTTGCACATAATTACCAGCCTTGGCACTTCGGGACAATACTTGAAACCCCAGATTACCCACTATGAGCTTATAGTTCATCATGTAGGACTGCGAGCCTTCTCGCATCTCGGCAAGCATTTCATGCCTATAGTTGGCTAAAACAGTCTCGTGGAGTGCCTGCCAGGTTTCTATGGCCACTTGACCACTCCACTTCCTACGACATCTTGCTAGGTCTCCAGGCACCGAACAGCATTCTTCTGTGACGACTCTATTATGCCCGCTCGCCTTCAGCAATACCGACAACGGCATGTGATCACTTTCCGGCCGAGTCACTATCTGCATATCGGAGAAGGCATCAAAATGACTGCAATCTGTTACAAGAAAGTCAACGACACTCCTTCCATTACTATGAATGAAGGTGAAATCCCCTCCTGAGGGGTCATCCCCCCTTCCATTCAAGATAATAAGGCTGCAGGCTGCGACCAAATCCAGCATACGCCTCCCCTGCTCATTAATTATGAGGTCGTTGGATCTCCGTCTGAGATATAAATCTAATAATGTCAGACTCTGGTCTGGGCCTATTTCATCTTCATCTCCGATTCTAGCATTCCAATCGCCATGACTTATTATTATTATTTATTTTATTATAGCACCAGCACTCTACAATCAGTTTTACAGCACCCTGTGTAGAACTATGTGTTGACAATAATATTAAATAATAGTATTCCACTTGCCATTGCAATGTTATTCCACACCTGCTTATAGGTATATAAATGCAGCTTTGAGTCCATATAACAATTTGTAAACTTCTTTTTTAGCTTACTATCAAATTAAAATAATTCTCACTGCGTCTCTAGCATCCACCACCAGACAGGAATCCTCACTGGGTTTTGAGACTCTTTCCCTTCCCTCCCCCATCCCAGTCCCAGTCCCAATCCAGTCTTTAAAAATCACTCTGGCCTGTGTTTTCCAAAGACTACAGAGGGCTGTGTGCTTACTTATTACTTGCTTGCTTTGACCAGACATGCCAGCAATTTTCTGACTGCAAAAAGAATGTATTTTATTCTGGAATTCACCCAGGTTTAGAAAGGATGCTGCTTCTGCCAGTTGTCGCTGTAAGAAACTGAACATCTGAGAATGGAGAAGATCTACAGCCGAGATCTAATGGTGGTACAACAATACTAACATTTTCATCTTGCTCCATTGTAAGCTAAATGATACTTGTAGCCTTTCTTCTAAAAAGAAATGAATTCAGGGGAAAAAACAAAAACCCACAAACCTTTGGTTTGAGGATATAGACAAAAAGTTATTGTGGGCTTTCTTTGGATGCAAAACTGACATTGTAAAAGTGTGGATGTTGCGAAACAGAAACATTTGATGACCTTCACACTGAACAGAGAAAACTGAACTTAGTTAATGACATTTTGGCAGGGAGTCTGGTTCTTGGTTTTGAAGAAACAAATAAGTTAATTGGAGAAAGAGCAAATCAAAATAATGCAAGCAACAGAAGCAAAGAGTATAAAATGAATTGGTAAATTGATCAATGTTCAGTGGGGTCAGATTGTGCTATTCTGGATTGTGTGGTGGTTGGCCAACGCAATTGTTTTGGAGTGGAGCATGCGAAAGCAGGTCATGTTTCCTAAAATGCAGGGTGATTTATGTGTGAAACATGCAGAAATGCAGGGAACAAACATGGAGAAAAAAATGTAGTTAATTGTGAACTTCAAGGTGTCAAAATATTCTTAGAAACCAGTCGGGATTTTCAGCTATGTACAGGGTTTGGGTTTTGCAGCCATCAGCATACTGTCTCTTCTGGCTATGCAGGCCAATGCAACCCTTATGCCAGGGGTTGACAAAGTTTCCTAATCCCAAGAGCTACATCCATTTATCACAATTGAGCCAAACTCTAGAGCCACAGTTTGCCCACTTCTTTGTTCTACTAACGTCTGTACTGCACTAGCCTTCAGCACCAGCTTGAGTCACTTTCATCTCAGTGGAATGGTGTTGATGCTAATGGCTAGTTCTGGTGCTAAATAGCTTGAGGTTTGTTTGTCTAATGTACGTTTTTCTATTTTCTTGTAACAGCAATAATGTTGAGCTTGGTCTCCAGGTGCACAGACATTAAAATTGTCGTGTTTAAAGTCTCACTGCTGTGTATGCAGAAACTTCCCTTTCAACCATCACTCAATCAGGTAGTCACTGTCTCAGAAAAGCCATGAAGCTGGTGCTACTGTGATAGATCTTATCCTCCAGAAGACACAGTTATTTTTTAAAATTTAGACGAGTTCTTTCTTCAGTAGAAATACTGATCCTGGTATAGAGAGAGTCTCATCTGCATTTTTAATAAATCAAGACTTTCAACTACCTAATACTTTTGACAGAGCTTAAACAGTGTGAGGTTTATGAGGTGTTGTGGTGGTGGAGGTAGTGCTCAGTTGGAGAAGACTAAAAAATAGTGCGGCCAAAGATTAGAGCAGTTTTATCAAATACTCATTCAGGATTGTAATGCATGTTTACTGTCTGTGTCCACCAGGGAACATTTCTCTACTGGCTTTTCATAGGCCGTTTTTAAACAGACCGTGGTGGGTGGAGGTGGGTGTGCACCCGTTCCCATGGGCTCCACCATGGCCACCCACCCATCCCCCCACACACTGCGGTCCATTTAAAAGTGTACACATCGCTATGGCCCTTTTCACACGAGCAATGGGTTCCAATTCCCAATACTCCGTGGGTGGAGGTGGGTGAGCGCCCGTGTGCTCCATGCATGCGTGATGGGTGGAGGTGGTTATAGCGCAGGAGCGTGCACGCATTCCCTGCAGCATTCACGCGGGTGCCTCCACCCATCTCCATGCAGCGAAACTGCGTGGAGAAGGGTGGGGGAGTCTCGTGTGAAAAGGGCCATAGTGACTTAGGGCACAATCCTCCACCCACTGAAGTCAGTGGCAAAGATCTCATTGGGTGTTAGCACATGTAAAGGGAGGCAGCTGGAACCTGTATTCAATCTGTGAGTCCCCATGCCACTGCCACCCCCATTGGCAGCATTGGGAGCCCTTCAAATGGGTAGCCCTCTGCCTGCAGTTGGTGAGCTTGCACTAGCCGCCACAAATGCCCCCCGCCCCCAGGAGGGGCTTGCTGACAGCTGGGCAGCCACTCCAGCAATCTCACTGTGCCCAGCTGGCCCAGGAACAACGAGATCGAGGGACAGCATGATCGCTCCCACTCCTCTCCCTCCCCCCCTCCCTCCAGCTGTCAGCTGAGAGGGGCATGCTAGCGCTGGCTCTGATGAAAAGCAGGATCATGGCCAGGGAAGGCTTGTTCCCCGGCCGTGACCCCCCTTTCCATGCCTGCTGCTCTCCTTTCCTGGTGGGAAAGGAGAGGCGCAGGGATCAAAGCCAGTGTGTGGCCTCACCCAAGGAGCCACGCAGACCCTGTGATCCCCTCTCCAGTTAGGAAAGGAACCAAGAGGATTGCAGGCCATGACCTCTCTCCCCTGTGCATCAGAGCAGGCACTAGTGTGCCCCTCTCAGCTGATAGCCAACTTTGAAAGGGGAGTGCAGATCGTGCCCCTGAGAGCCGCCCTCTGGGGACTTCTGCACACCACTGACCTGGCTGTCTGTCAGCTGAGAGGGGTGTGCTCGCCACGCCTCTTATGGTGCTGGCAGACCCAGGGCTGCAGGAGAACCTAACAAATAAGACCTGATCCCATTGGGCAACCTTTGCCCCACATTTTCCTGGGTGTGCCAACACAGTGTGTGCTACGTTTCCTTGCTTGTTGCTGTGAGAAGCGGCCCTGGGGCAGTCCCAGGGCAAATATCTGGCCAGCACCAAGTAGATGAGCAAATGACTGCAGGGTTAATGCGGGCAATTGTGGGGCAACATCTCATTGTTAACACCCATTGACTTTAATGGTGGAGAATTGTCCCTGCAAATCTCTTATCCATCCAAGACATTGGGTATTTTAATGTAGAGTCAAACATGTACAATGAGGCATGTGCAGCATACCAACCTCATTGTTAAGATAATTTCTGTTTTCAACTCTTACACGCATGATAAAAAAAGAACCTGCCTTGGAATATTTTTATGAAACTTTACCTTCTCAGGAACAAAATATTGTCTTCTCTTACTACAATTAATAAAAGAAATATTTCATTTGGCAATTAAAAGAAATACTTTCTTGAGCCTAATGGGAAAGTAGGACTTTGCAGGTCTGCACTAAACAAGATCTACGAACCATCCAAGATCGGCAACATACAGCAAAATTCTTTTGGGAAGCATTCAAAACTTGATGATGGACATCTTATGTCTCACTGAAAGAAAAAAGACACTAGTGTAGTTTTAATTTATTTTTATTTTTATTTATTTAAAATTTATATCCCGCCGCTCCTGCCCACAGGGCAGCCCACGGCAGCGAACAACATTCATTAAAATAATATAAAAAATTTTAAACAATTTAAAATACAGTATGTGGGGAAAAGCCCTATCCCCATCCCTCCCCCTCCCCTACCCCTCGCCAAAAGCCTGACGGAACAGCCAGGTCTTACATATACGCCGAACAGCAAGAGAGTGGGAGCCAGCCGAGCCTCCTCCAGGAGCGAATTCCACAGCACAGGGGCGACCACCGAAAAAGATCTAACATCAGTGGCCACCCGCCTCGCCCGGGGAACCTCCAAAAAGGCTCCCACGGACGATCTCAAGGGTCGCACGGGCACATGGGCAAATAAGCAGGGCCCAGGCCGTGAAGGGCTTTAAAGGTTAAAACCAGCACCTTGAACCTGGCCCGGTGCTTTATAGGCAGCCTGGTAGTATAAAAATTAACCTTTAAAATAATGAGTGTACTTTCTCTGTGAACTGAGAAAGTCTCCCAATCCTTCCTCTCCCTCTTCCCTGTCAATTACCATTGACAGGGTCCATCCTCCCTGTCCCCCAAGCCTGCAATTTGGGCTTCATCTTCGACTCTCACCTCTTCTTCAAACTCTACATTGACTCCGTTGCCAAATCCTGCCGCTTCTCCCTCCACAACATTGCCAAGAATCGATCTGCCCTTTTCTGTTTGTCTCCTCTGCCAAAACTCTCATCCACACCCTAGTCATCTCATGCCTCAACTATTGTAACCTCCTCCTTGCTGGCCTTCCCCGCTTTCACCTTTCTTCCCTTATCTTTGTTCAAAACTCTGCTGCCAGGATCGTCCACCTAGCCCATCGCTTTGACCATGTGCAGCCTCTCCTCCCCTCTTTCCACTGGCTTCCCCTTCCTGAACGTATTCTGCACAAGCTCCTCGTCTTCACCTACAAAGCCCTTCACAACCTCGCTCCCCCCTACCTCTCTGCCCTGATCTCCCTCCGAACCCCTGCTCGAGCACTCCACTCCTCTTCCATCCCCTCCCTGACCCTCCCATGCCTCCCCTGCTCCCCCAACCACCTTCGTCCCATCTCCCTTGCTGCCCCGCACACCTGGAACTCCCTTCCTGCCCTTGTCCACCTTTCCCCCACCCTCCACACCTTCAAGTCCCTCCTCAAAACCCACCTCTTCCGCTCCGCTCTTCCTAACTCCTGCTAACCATCCCCACCCAGGATTATCCCCCACCTGTTATCTGTAAACTCCCAACTTACTACAACCAAGCCAAGAACGTGTACCTGAGTTCCCGCATTCTCATGAATGTCGCATCCCTTGTCTCTCCCTCTGTTCTCCCTTCCCTGTCTCCTCTCCCCCTGTCTTTAGATTGTAAGCTCTCAGGCAGGGACCGTGTCTATCTTATTCTTATCTATCATGGGCAGCTCCTATTCAAAATTTGGTGCTCTACTTTTAAGCATTTGCCAACTTAAATATTTGTTTCAGAATATCCTTTGTGGTGATGTTCTTCTTAGCACTCCTGAGACATGTGTCAGTGGGATTCCCTGGGATATGAATAGACACACTCTAGTAAAGTGAAGGACTTTGAAGGGCACAGCTTGGTACAAAGAATTCTCTTCCCAGTGACCATGTGTTCTTTGAACAGAGCATTCTTGTGATGTGAAATCATAGGCCTCCCTCAGAATTTGGCATCTTTGAAAAAGGGCGCCTGAGGTAGTTTTTGAGAAACGTTACACACCCAGCTAATAAGTAGTGTTTGAACTGATGGTCCACATATATTTATAATTATGGAGAGCTCTTTTCCTGTTAAATAGAATAACAAAACAACTTCGTGGACGTCAGAGCTGACAGGTCTGGTCAGATCTTTTTGAGTTCCTAGTTATGTTCTGGACATAACCTTGATTTAAAATTGCTTGAAACATTGTGAGGTCAGATCCTCTTTGGTGTAGTTGACTGTAGTTCAGTTGACTTCAGTAGAGCAACAATGATTTTAAAAATAATCTACTACTACCAATCATTTCTATAGTGCTACTAGGGATACACAGCACTTTACAGATTTTGGAGACGGGTCCCTGCCCTGTGAGCTTACAGTCTCATCTGCCTTGTGGTGTTTTTTAATTTTAAAAGGAAAGTGTGTTTGTTGGTGCAATGGGGAATGATTAAATATAATCAAGGCTCCAGTTCTCAGAGTGCTCCCCAGTGCAAGCCTCATTTGCTTTACAGCAGTGAAGTACTTTGAAGACTGGGCTGCCTGTTGCTGTTCAAAGCTACATTAATACATTAACCAAGGATTGTCACCATAGGGGTGGGTTAAATTGCTCTGCCTGCACTACTCTCTTCACTAGCAAAGGAAGTGTTCTGGGATAGATAGTGGATAAAGAGAGCAGAAGCATAGCTACAGTGGAGCAAGGGATCTCAATTGAGCCTGGGTCCAGGACTCTAGGGCCTCTTTAAGATGAGCGCGGGTGCGCTCGCACTTGTTTTCAAAAATCCTGTGAGACGGGATTATTGTTGCTCTACTGAAGTCAACTGAACTACAGTCAACTACACCAAAGAGGATCTGACCTCACAATGTTTCAAGCAATTTTAAATCAAGGTTATGTCCAGAACATAACTAGGAACTCAAAAATATAGATGAGACGCTGCCGCGAGTCATGCGCATGGGAGGGGGACGCACATTCTTTTCCGGCCACGATTTGACCACCTCCATCTCCAACCCAGTCAAATCGCGGCCGGAAAAGAATGCGCGTCCCCCTCCTGTGCGCGTGACTCGCGGCAGCATCTCGTCCAATCCCGTCTCACGGGATTTTTGAAAACAAGCGTGAGCGCACTGCGTGCTCATCTAAAAGCGACTAGGAGGATCTTTGCAAGTAGCCTGAGCAAAGGCCCCACCAAGAAGGAAAGTTTCAAGAGTGGGCATGGGTAGAGTGCTAGCCCTGTCCTCACCCTCCCTGAAAAAATCCTGCCTGAGGGAATTGCTGGGAGCTAGGGTAGCACTACCATTTTTGTGAGGGGAGGTCGAGGCTGGCTGGAAGCCCTGTTGGAAGGGTTGCTCCTTAGAGAAACCTACCCCCTCGTCCTTAGGGGAGCCCAAAATTGGGACCTGAGCCCACAACAGCCTTGCTACACCACTAAAGGAGAGTGAGTGTTAGCAAGGGGTACGCCCAGAGCACAATGCACTGTAACAGTTTTGGCCAGCAAAATGGTTCTGTGGGAAATGTTAACCATTGGCACAAAATAATGCACCCCAAAGATTACTCTCATTTGCACAAGGGACTACATTTGTCCACAGCACCAACCAAATGAGGAGGAGGAAAAGGTTGTCTGTTCTTTCCCACGCCAACTGAGTGCTACACTGGTAGGTACTTGGGATGGGAAATCGTATTAAAAATCAGGATCAGTTCAAAATCGTATGGACCCAACTTTCAGTACAATTTTAGATTGTATTGATCGGAATTGGTTTGTATTCCGACCAGTACGGTCTAAATCCAATGTCTGCCCCTAACTCTGCCTCCCCCAGACTCCTACCATGCTCAGGCACTAGGCAGGGGTCAAGGGGAGGCAGAGCTGGGGGTATAGGGACCACATAGGGCTGAGGAGGGGGGGCAGTTGCCTTCCAGGACCCCTACCCAGTACCTGTATCCCCTGGACCCGTGCCTGCCTGCCCCACAGCCCGCTGTAGCAGTGCGCGGCCGGCTGGGGGGGAGTCCGGGGGAGGTGTGCGGCGCTGGGCAGGGATGCTGGGAGGCAGAGGTGGCTGGGTGGAGAGGAACCATGGCCATTCTTCACTTACATGGCCATTTCCCAAAATTGGAGCATTGACACAATTTTGAAAAGTGGCAGCCGACACCACTGGACAGACTCAAGCCTAAGGGGAAAAGGTAAGTTAAACCTCCCCACTCCCTCCCCACCCAGCCACCTCTGCCTCCCAGCACCCCTGCCCAGTGCCGCACACCTCCCCCAGACTCCTGCTTGGCCACCCATTCTATCACTGCTGCAGCAGACGCTGGGACGGGCGGACACAGGCAGAGGTCCGGGGAAGGCAACTATCCTCCTCCCCCCACCCCCTCCATGTGGCCCTGGTCCGGGGGAGGCAGAGCTGTGGTTTCCTGGAGCTTTGATAGAACTGGCAGGAAAACCAATCCTTTTTGCAGAATCGGATTCTTTGGATCAATACGATTTATCCAAAAAATCAAACAAATCGTATTTAAGAGATTCAGATATTCCCATCTCTAGTAGGTACACCTGTAGATCTAGCACTGAATTTACTTCTGCTTTGCTTTTAGTGTAATTATGTACTGTGTTTGGGTGCCATTTTCACAACAGTACAGAATCAAATCCCGTCTTCCTTAGATTTCCTTGACTGGCAATCCTTTTGTTCAGCTTTTCAGCACCAGCTTGAATGAATTATCACTTCAATGTGATCTGGCAACATTTTTGGCTGGGCGATGTTACTTGTAACACTGGTCTAAATGAATGCCAAACTTGAATTTGAAACACAAGTTTCCCGATCAGAAGGGTTTTTTTTCCTGCCTTGCCTCAAGACAAGATGAGACAACCCTAACTTCTCATTGGGAACTGGTGAGAATTCCAGGGGGTGGGGCAGGGGGCGGAATTGCAGGTGGGGGTGGACTGGCATGGGAGCCAGAGCTGATCAGGGGGCAAAGACAAGCCCTCCATGGCACCTCCAGCCCCTGCCAGGTATGCCCGCTTGGGGGGAAAGAAAAGGTATGGGAGGGGCCAGGGTTGGGGGTCTTGCAGAGGTCAGGCAGGGCATTACTCACGATTCAGGGGGGTCTCGACTCTGCTGCTGGGGTCCATGTTGTGCTGCTGCTTGGATTTTAAAAGGAAGGGGGGAAAAGGCTTGACCATGCACAGAGCTGCTCAGCCCTGTCTGCCCTCTTCAAAGATGGCTCCCACAGGGCTGAGCATGCACCGAAGAGCTGCTCGGCCCTTCGGGGGCCATCTTTGAAGACAGTAGACAGGGCTGAGCAGCACCGAGCATGTCCAAAGCTTTTTTCTTCTTCTTAAATCCAAGCAGCAGCGCGGCATGGACCCCAGTGGCAGGGTCGGGACCACCCTGAACAGTAAGTAATGCCCTGCCTGACCCCTGTTAGACCCCTGACCCCACCCGAACCTTTTCTTCCCCCTCAGTTGGGGAGGCCTGGCAGGGGGCGGAGGTGCCCTAGGGGGATAGTCTTTGCCTCCATGTCAGCTCTGGCTCCTGTGCCAGCCCCTCCACCTGCAATCCTGGTCTCCGAGTAATTCGCAAGAACTCGAGGGGGGGGCAAAAACACCTGAGTTCTCCCCCCCCCCTCGATTCTCGCAAATTACTCGTGAGAATTTGTCCCCCTCCCCCTCGTTTCAGCCCTAGAAAAAAGACTGGATGAATCTGCTATCACAGTTGTTACAAGATAGAGCTCTGGAAACATATGAGAAATCTGCCAGAGCAGGATAGTTTGATATACTCTAAAGGATGCTGTTTTGAAGAAGTGTGAAATTTCACCAGAATTTTATAGACTCAAATTTAGAAAGTTAAGAAAAGAAAATTGTAATAATTACATAGAATATGCGGCTCAACTATTATATTTAAAGAAATGGTTCATGGGGTAAAGGATGAACTCAGTTGAGCAGGTATATGAGGTATTGGCTATCAAACAACTTTATACTAATTGTCCATCAGAGGTTAAGTTGTGGTTGGAAGACAGATATCCCATTACTGTAAAAACAAATTGATTATCATCACTGCCTATCCAATCCATCAGCCATAGGCTTCTCTATAGCTTCCACCACCATCATGATCACTTAGCACTTGCCAAGTAAAGGAAGACTACATGACAAGACTTCTTGTGGGCATCTGTGAATCTTCTGCTCCTCTCCGTGCCCTGGTTCTAGAAAGTTGGGCTTAGGGTTTGCAAATTAGGGTTTGCTGAACTAGGAGGCGAGTACAGAGCGAGTGAAGGAATTCAGAGTGCAGGTAGAAAAAAAAGAGATTGGTTCTTTCTAAGGGAAGGTTCTCTGAAGCCACAAATTGGGAAAACTCCAAATCCAGAGAGAGCCAAGCTCATAACCAGGGGGAGAACCAAGACTTAGAAAGGAAAATATGTTTCCTGTGTAAAAAGTTGGGTCATACTGTGAAAGGTTGTCCAGAGGAGAAGAAAGGTAAAACCTGCTATTTTTTGTCCATTATCATAGTGTCTGCAAAGTCTTGGCCAGTGGAGCAGTTACGGGTGGTGAGTGGCCTGGTTAAGCCAGTCTGTCTCTGCCAGGACATGGAGTCATCTAATGCCCACTGCAACATTTTTATTAATTACTTTGCAGACAAAATTGCTTGTATTCACCATGACTTGGGCACTGCCATTTCAACTGCAGAGACAGAGTTTGGGGTTATGGAAGCTCAGTCTTGTCATGTTTGCTTCGATCAGTTTCAATTGGTATCACCCACAGATGCAAGGGTGGTGCTTGGGATGATGGGGGCAACCAGTTGTGAATTAGATCCTTGCCTGTCCGGGCTGGTGAAAGCCAGTCAGGAAACATTGGGGTTGTTGTTGGTTGGGGTGGTCAACGACTCCTTACGGGAGGGGAGGGTGTCGGATGCCTTTAAAACAGTGGTGGTCCAGTTGCTGCTTAAGAAGCCCTCTTTGATAGCTGCTTCCCCAGCCATCTATCAGCCTGTCTCTATTCTTCAATTTTTAGGGAAGGTTACTGAACGGGTGGTTGCCCGGCAGTTCCAGGCTCATCTTGACGCTATTGGATTCCTGGATCTGTTTCAGTCAGGTTTTCATCCTGGGTATGGCATGAAGACTGTGCTTGTGACTTTGGTCGATGATCTGCGCCATGAAATGGACAAGGGGAATTCTGCCTTGTTGATGTTGTTAGATCTTTCAACAGCTTTTAATACAATTGATCATGGAGTGTTGTTAACACGACTGCAGGACCTGGCGTGGGTGCGTGGGACTGCTGTTGAGTGGTTGCGTTTCTTCCTGTCAGGGAGGTCCCAGTGGGTGGTGATGGGCAACTGCTCGTCGTCTCCTCGGGACCTCCCCTGTGTTGTCCCGCAGGGATCTGTTCTGTCTCTCCTCTTGTTCAATGTGTATCTGGGCAAGATCATTCAGAGGTATGGGGTGAGATGTCATCAATATGCTGATGATACTCAGCTCGGCCTCTCTTTTTCATCCATCCCAGGTCCCGCAGTCTCGATGCTTGCTTAATGTCTGGCTGCTGTTGGGAACTGGATGAGGGTGAGCCGACTGAAGCTGAATTCTGACAAGACTGAAATGCTGCTTGTTGGCCGGTCTTGTGACTTGCAGGGAATTGGGACATCTGTTATTGATGGAGCCCGACCCCTCTGGTCGATGGTGACTTGGTAGATGAAATGAGACTGAGGCTGCATTCACACCTTACATCAGAGACGCAACAGATGAAGGAGGCGGACGCCGTCACAACTTCCAGTGCGAATGGACTTCTGCTGCAACAATACTCACGAATGACAGAGCTCAAAATCCAGCCTTGTCGTTCACGAGTATTGTTGCGGCAAAACCCTGTTCACACGGGAAGTTGTGACGGCGTCTGCCTCCTTCCCCCACTGCATCTTCTCCTTGTGGGAGTGCCGCCGCTGCACCGCTGTAAGCTGTGAATGCTTTATGAGCCTGGCGTGGTATAAAGCCAGGAACTGAAGAACCAACAGGTAAAACTGTAACCACCCAGAAGGTACTTAGAGACTGTTACTAGGCCAGAAAGAGACTTGAGTATAATTTCACAATGCCAGATGCAGTGGACAGCCTGATGTTATGTTGAAGTTTATAACTAAAAACAATATATTTCCTGTTTGGTTTTACAACCAATTTGATAATAGTCTCTTTTGGAAGCAAGAGGAATCCTCTAAGCCTGGAGGGAAAGGATGGCCATCTCTATGTCACACACATAAATGCATTAATTATGTTGTGTTAACACACAGGAAGAGAGGCATCTGGGATCCATGGAGGTCCCACACCGCTACCACCTCTGTGGGCAGCCCTCTGCCCACAGTTCATGGGCTTGCATCAGTCATCACAGATAAAGCTAGCACACCCCACCCCCACTGGGGCTGCCTGATAGCTAGGCAGCTGCCCCAACTATCTTTCTGTCCCCAGGCGGCTTGGGGACAGTGAGATCGCTTGCACACACACACACAGCTGTCAGGTGGCCCCTTGGGACAGTGAGATCACTGCCCCCTCGCCCCCCAGCTGCCAGGCAGCCCCCAGGGACAGCACTGTCACTCACAATCCTCTCCCCCTCCCCACTTGCTGTCAGTTGAGAGGGACACACTAGTGCTGGTTCCGATGGGAAGGGGGGAAGGGGTCACAGCGAGGGAAGAAGTGTTATCTGGTCATGACTTATCTTTTCATCAGAGCCAGCACTAGCGCATCCCTCTCAGCTGACAGCCAGCGGGGAGGGGAGTGCAGATCGTGCCCATGAGAGATTCTGGGGAATACTGCACTTCCTTCTCCCAGCTGGCTGTCAGCTGAAAAGCGTGCACTAACAGTGCCTCCATGGCCCTTTTCACATGGGCTGTGGTGGGTGGGGGAATGGGTGTGTGCCAGTGGCAGGTGGAGGTGAGTGTGCGGCAGTTCCCATGGGCGCACACCCACCTCCACCCATCTCCATGCACAGAGCATCAGGCATTGGCGTCCGTTGCTCCATGCGTGGGTAATGGGTGGAGGTGGGGAGGGGGCGGGCATTCACCCCCACCCGCCACCTGCAGTGTTCCCATGGGCGCCCACCCATCTCCACTGCAGCGTTCGCATGGGCGCCCCCACCACCCACACATCTATGCAAGGGGGGCGCCCGTGTGAAATGGGCCTATGTTGCTGTTGAACCCAGGGCTGCAGGGGACCTGCAAGACCTGGCGCCATGGTTGCCCATTAGGCTAAGTTAACCCAGACACCATGCTCTCCCTTCCTGCGGATGGCGCCATGTGGTACTGCCCCGGGGCAAACATCTGGCAGCCACTGACAGACAGGTAAATCCCGGGCAAAGTGTGGCCAATGAGGGGCAACGTCTTGTCTGTTAACGCCTGTTCTCTCTGCAGGGCTGACAATCAGCTTGCCTGGCTGCTGTGTTCATATATCAAGTCCTCTAGAGCTTCCCTGCATCAGTCTCCCCACTCCCTGATGGTGCCAGCTGCTCTCCGATGCCAGCTGCTAAATTCAGAGGGAGTTTTTGCCTGACTAAAAACAGCAGGATCAGGCTCTTAGTTTGTAGACTGTTGACCCGATATATTGTAACAGACACTTCAGATCTCTTGAAGTTTTTTTGTGTCTGCACAGCTGGTGTACATGTGTTGCTGAAAAACCAAATGTTAAATGTCCTTATGAAACTTTTAAAACTACTGAACTTGTGTTGTAGCTGTTTGCAAAGCTAAATACTTTTCTTTCCTCTTCAACAAGAGCAAATGTACTCTAGTCATCATAATAGAGTACTTACAACCCAGATTTTTTCTTAAATCAAAGGCTATTTTGAGTTATTCAAGCTCAAAACATGACTATAAACTCATTAACTATTATTTTATCCCCATAATTTCAAATAAAAGCAAAACAAAGTTGTGGGTGCTTTCCCCCACAACACCTATAACAGTGCATTTCTGGGACATGTTGTAATGCCAGACATCAGTCCAGAATGAACTGTTACAACTTAATTAAAAGTGCCTGAAAAATAATGTTTATGATGAAAGCTCTGGCAGGCACTTGTCTAAGCAACAGTATAAGCAATAGCATACAGTTGCTTAAATATACAGATTAAAATATTAAGAACCATACATGATGATTTAAGTAAGTAGATAATTATGAGTAATGGAACCTTGGAAGTTGGATGGTTTCAACTTCTTGAAACAAATCACTGGATAATTTTTAATAATGTAGCATTTCCCGCAAATAACTTTCATCTAAATGCTTTGTCACATTGTTTAAATATCCATTGTTGTGGATATTTAATACAGCAGAATGGGACTTCTGCTGTATTAAAACAAGAAGGAAAAATTGTGATGCCTTAGAAGAGGTACTAGATGAGATCAGCATTATTTTCTAAAATAATTTTAAACATTTTCTAATTAGGCAGTGACTGGTGGTCAGTCTCAGCTCAGTGCACCTGCTCTGAAATCACAGAATCATAGGACCTTGGGCCAGTCGCAGATCTCTCAGCTTAACCTACCTCATAGGGCTGTTGTGAGGATTAAGAGTTGAGTTAATTAGGTAGTTAATGTTACAGTTAATAAGTTAAAGAATTGTAAGCCATCTTGAGCCTAAGGGATAGGGTGGGATAAATATGTTATATATATATAAAATATATACATATATTTTATATATTTTATATATATATATATATATATATTATATATTTTATATATAGGGTAAGAAGAGACCTCAGGGATTATCTACAGTCCCCTCTTTCAAGGCAAGGTGCCCTATACCTACAGCATCTTATATAGATGTTTGTCCAGCCAGTTCTCATAAACATCCAAGGAAGAGTCCACAAATTCTCTTAGCAACTTATTCCATTTCCCACCTGCTTTTATAGTTAGGAAGTTTCCCCTAATATTTAGCCAAAACCTACCTGCAGCAATTTAAGCCCCCACTGCCTCTTCTGTGGCAGTGGGGAATAAATGATCTCTAATTTTGGTGGCGTTGTATTAGATACTTGAAAACTGCTATCATGTCCTCCCACTGTTAAGGTCCTGTGTAAGAAAAACTGGTTATCTTTTCTCCTGGCTCATCAGAACATCACAGGCTTCCTGAAATCCACAATCATTGAGGACATTCTTTGTTTAGAGAAGAAAATATTACTTTCTGTTGCCCATAAAATGCCACGTTGGGCATTCTGGCCACAGTTTGTGAAAGTATGGGCCTTTTCACACAGGTGCGCCCCCTCTCGCCCTCCCCCACTGCACATGTGTGCAAACGCCACAGCAGGCATGGGGGGAGGATGGGCAGGCGCCCGTAAGAACGGTGCCTGCGGTGGGTGGAGATCGTGTTCCCACGCACAGAGCAACAGACTCCAGTGCCGGTTGCTCATGGGGGCACACCCGCCTCCACCCACCATGGGCACACACTCATCTCCCCACCCACCGCGGCCTGTTTGAAAAGGGCCTATGTGTTGGATTATCTTTTAATGGTACTTAAGCACCTAAGTCATTTAGGCTTTTTTTTTTTTTTTAAAAGATAAATAAACAGTTATCATTGCTGACCCTCTTTTCATATTCAGAGTTTAAGTGCACCTTTTGCAGCATATGACAGTGCAACTTGTGAAAATAGTGACTAAGCATGTCGGTGAGTTGATCCCCACCCAAACCCCTCCAGTCCCTTGAAGAGACTAAAAGAAAGCACTTTCCAGGTGCCGTAGACATTGAATTGGGAGGGGTAGTAAGGGTGCTTTACAAAAAGGAGGAGGAGGAATCTGAATGAAGAAGATATGAACTTTTAGGGGAAATACATCTATATGTCTATCACTTAATTTTCTACTAAATGTTCAAAATTAGTGGATGCATGGAAAGAGGTGGATTGGGGAGTGGTAGAATGGGGCAGATGGGTGTAAAAGGCACAGACAAGAGCCAAGTTCAGAAGTAAGGTATAAGTAAAGATGGAACTCATGGACTCGGAAGATGAGAGATTAATATTAGGAAAACTGATGGATTTTCATATAGTAATGAATGACGTTATTAGTCTGCTAGCACAAAGGACTGAGTGAACAGGCAAGCAGAAAGGAGAGGTAGTAATGGAAGTGGGATGGTGATCAGCAAGAGAACTCAGCTGAGAGGAGAAGCAGCAATTGGACCAGTAGCTGAGGTCAAAAGGGGACAAGACAATGTGTGGGTAAGTGTACCAGAGCCAGTAGTCAGAGGAAAGAGACTAGAGGAAAGAAGTCAGAGAAAGGCTTTTAAGGTACTGGAATCAGATGTGTAATCACTATGGAAACTGGAGTCATCTAAAACTAGGGTTGGAGAATACTGTATGAGAAAGTAGGAAAGCCAGAATTAGATAAGGATAACAAATCTCTAGAGGAGGAGAGACCTTCAAGAGGGCAGAGGCTGATTTGGAAGGAGAGACCCAAGATTGAAAGAGTAAGAGACTGTTTGCTCACAAATTCCCAAGCTACCAATTTTTCATTTTGGGTTGGGGGGTTTTATGTTGTTTTTTTGTTAACTTCATAAGTGTGTGTTTTTTCTTCCAATTCAATTTTACCAGTGTTCCGAGAAGGGTGTAATAAATTGTTTACACTCCTCCTTTGAGTAAGCTTGATAAAAACCTGAAGTTTGTGGTCAAAATGTGTAAAACAATTAAAGCTGGGCTTTTTAAGGTGCATCATTCATGCTACTGTGTTTTAAGGCAGTCGCTTATTCTATTGTAAAGTTTTATTTCCCCGTGTTTATAGCTTGTCTTTTAACTTTGTCTCCAGGATGAAACAGCTTAATTGTCTGATACAGGGATGGGAATCTTTTTTTATAAGGGGGAGGAGAATGGAAATGTTTCCTTTTTAAAAAAAAAATTAAAAATTAAAATGGGAGGATACTAGAAATGATTTTCCTTGTTTTCAGAAGTTCTGAGCATCCCACACGTTTAGTCAGTAAATAGAGATTGCGACTTTAACTATATTGGCCATTGTATTTACAGCAGATGTAATGTGTTTGAGGATAGATTCCACAACTTTTTTCACCATCTTTTGGTACTGTTATAATAATGTATTTATCAAATGCTTGAATATAATGCACACAAAAAAAATTATGGTGGAAAGCTGGATCTGGTGTGCATGTAAGTGCTTTTCTCAAGAACTAAAATATTTTCAGGCTATAATTTTACTTTAAGTAGATTTTCTAGAAGTCTCTCCTGTGAAAACTTTACAAAAATTCTTCAGAGCAACCAGGTAAAATCAAGTATTTTTCAGTGCAAAATACAATTTTATGAGGTGTGTTTGACATCCCCCTGTGTAAACAGACCTGGCATTGACCATATCCATGAAATGTGAGATCTGATTGCAACAGTTCTTGACCCAGACACAAGCAAACATTCCCAGTGCTTTTGCCTTAATTTAATTTTGTTCCAGACTTAGACCACCACCTACACTAGGGAAATAGAGATCCCAAAAACAATACTGACTCTGGCATCAGTTGACTTTTAACATGTAGAGTAGAAGATTAGAAATAGCTTTGTTGGAAATGTCTAAAATATACAGTGAGTCAAAGATAATGGTAATTTGTTCTGCATCATGAATACAGCTGTCTGGAAGTATGTGTTGTGTGTATCTTTTCAAAAGTGTAAAATAAATAAGTAAACCAAATCAAGATGTCCGTTTAACCTTTCTTATGGACTACAATTAAAGATCTTCTCATTGAGAAATGATTATTTTACCAAGAAACTTTTGTGAAAATCACCTGACAAAAATGAAAACAAAACAAAGCAAAAGAAGAAAACTCCTTTTTATGCATTCCCTTTAAACAATCTAAGGTACATGTCCTTTCCTAAAAATTGGGGACCTGCCACTATTGCCATTAAATTCTACAGGAGTCATTTTTCTTCATACTTCTGCAGAAGCAGGACTCATCCCTAAGGCACTGTAGTTAAGCATCCCTTTTTGTCATTACTGAAAGTGCAGACCCTTGACAGTCTTCCCTGTATAGATGACAAAAGCAAGAGCTATTGATGTCATATTTCTTTTTTCTATTCAGATTTTCTGTTCACTCCCTGATATACCCATATGAACAAGTAATCATAGCCTGCTCTCAGGCACACATTGTACGCTACATAAAATCCAACCATGCTCTCTTCTTGGAATTTAGCTTTCTTTACACAGGACAAGCTTTAAATGGAGAATTTGGCAGCTCCCAAAGTGTATGTGTGTGTGCGCGCTTTTCATCTTCCCCTTCCAGTCTCGGAATCCCTTCTTCTCCCTGCTGGTTTCTATGGGTGTTAACAAACGTGACGCTGGCTCAGTGGCAGTCCAACCTGGCACAGGGAGGAGAAGTACCATGGGCATGGTCTGGATCAGGTCAGGCCACCAAACAAACATGCCAGTGGCCAAACCAATTGGGAGGACAAGGAGATGCACGACCCAACCCTTCTCCCGTGGTGCCCAGTGCCCCACCCCCCACCGTGCCGGGCGGCCAATGGCAGCAGACCTGGTCCAGGACAGGTCACAACGGGCCACACCACATGTGATAGTCCTCTGTGGCCCACCTTTGCCTGATTGGGCAGACCTTAGCCCAGGCTGTGATTCAGAGATGTTTCGGGGTCACAGCCCAGGCTAGCTGCCGACACAGCCCACGGCAATCCCGGACCAACATCTGGTGGTGCCTGCACAAATGTGCAGGTGAGGTCCAGAACAAAGGGTGATGAGAGCAGGCCAAAGTAGCCCGCCGTCATGTTTGTTAACACCCTATGTCTTCCAGGTTTGGGTGGTAGCCGTGGTCATGGCAGTCCTTTATATGTGAATGAGGTAATAAACCACCTGCAAGAGTGAGTCTCTAGAATTCACTTAATATTCCCCAGCAGGATCAACACTTCAAGTAGGCCTGGGTGTTTGTGAAAAATGCTGTCAACCTGTTACAGACCTTTTTCAGCTAGAAAATTCAGTTGCTCACTGAGGCCCTGTAATATGTGTCATCTGAGACTACTATAATAGTAGTCTGGTAATAGTAGTCTGGGAACTTCTGATTTTAGTTTAATGTTATGATTGATTTCATCTATATTTTTAAATTACATTTACTTTTTTGTTTTTATGGTAGTGTTCCAAACTTTAGATTTGTTATAGCAACACATATAGTGGACCCAAAGCTGAAATTCTGCAGGCTTTGGGGTGGCTTGGAAAATTTGCCATTAGGACTTGTTGACATCTGAGGAGAAACCATTCAGTGTTTGTTACGGTGCAATTACACAAAGCAGTCAGTAATATCAGCTTGTATTTATAAGCATTTAGGTAGCTGAGGCCATGATTAGTCCAGAGTAAGTGGTTTGTGAATCACAATCTGAGTGTCTAGTTGGCATATTATAGGGGCACAATAGCGTTTGTATTAATTAAGGCAAGACGCAGTTCTCTTTCAATCTCCACCTATCTTTAACATGGGACTACTGATTCACTGCACTTCCGGGTTGTGACTAAAATCTTTTGTTGGGGTTTAATTCTTTATTTCGGTGTCTTTAGTAAAACTGAATGGAATAGAAAATTAAAGTACACCGTTAGGCAATCGCTGGTGAATTTTGGGACGGAACGGCAGTGTTAATAAAAAATTAGTGAGAAAAAACGATCACGTTAAAATGAATGGAAGAAATCCTTAAGTTGTACAGGCTGGCCTGCAAGCACCCCAGCCACTCTGATTATACCGCGGTACACTGACCTCCACCCAACGCTATAGAAGAGCAGGTGCACCTCCAGCACAGAAGCATCCCTAGCCAATCCAGTACTGTACACCCATAGTTGCTCCACTACTCTGTACCTACCACAGTTCAGCGTGATCTGTTGAAGTGTTGAATATACATCACCACTACACCAGCATGATCTATTGAAGTGTCGAATATACATCGCCATTACTAGCTGGAGAGGGAGAGGACAACATCGCTGGAATAGCTGGTGGAGCGGGGGGATCAGGGCAGCTTGGGCGGGGGGAGCGGAGCTGGGTCTGCAGTGGCCCTTAGAGCGCAGAGGAGCGGGGCTCACTCCGAGTAGGCAAAGTAACTTGCTGCCAAGGGGAATGCTTTTGAAAAGTTGTTTTAAAGCCTCCTTGGGAAGAAAGATGCAGTTTCTCGTGGTAGGTCTGGATGCTGCAGGAAAAACCACCATCCTCTACAAACTGAAGCTGAGGGAGATCGTAACCACTATCCCAACCATAGGTTTTAATGTGGAGACGGTAGAATACAAAAATATAAGTTCCACAGTTTGGAATGTTGGAGGCCAGAATAAAATTAGACCCCTCTAATTTCCAACCTCTGACCCCATTATTTCCAAAATATACAAGGCAGTGGCGGCTGGTGGGTCAGTGGGTGGGGCCAATAGTGGGGGGGGAGCCAATAGTAGGCGGGGCCAAGCACAATTTTGAAATTACTATGAAATATTACAGCCTCAGCTCCCCATCTGTAAAAAATGGGAACGTGTGTATGTGCGTGTCTGTCTCTCCCTGTGTTCACCTCACCCTTGCCCTTCTTAGATTGTAAGCCCACTGGCAGGGACTTGTTTCCAATAGCCACCAGCAGACAATGTGTTCAATGGCAGGAGTACCATAACAGCTAGTCCAGATTTCAAACAAACCAACTAAGAGGTCAGGCTCAGACCTTAAAGCAATCATTAACCTGGGGTTCTTTCCATTTGCCTTCAGTTTCTCAGCCAAACACTGCAGTCATGTTTTAAAGATTCTCTCCACAACTTTAGGGAAACTTGCTTTCTTAGTGAAAGCCAAAAATCACAGGCTTATCACAACTCTCGTCACTTATGGATTTTCAACAACCTTATGTTGCTCACCCCACTTCCCTGGGTGGTGGGAAGTTTCAGGGGCAGCCTTGCTGGGTCAGTGTCCCTTTGACAGGAGAGAGAAATTGGAGACCCTTAGTGTGTGGTATAATAGTCCGTTTATTTACAAATGTCCTAGTTCCTCCAGGTCCAGCACCACAAGGGCTCCTAAAAAGGCTCTCTCTGTAGCCTTCTGCTTCCATAGTCCAGCATGCAATCTCCAACCAGACTGCAGCTCTCTGCTCAGACACAGACTGAAAGTTGTCCCACTCAGTACTGTGCATCGCCCAGTCCAAACCATTGTTATAAGACATGGGACTGGCAGACAAGCTTAGGTGTGGCTGATGGCCCTATACAATGACTTTCATTCCAGGGGAAATTAATCCCAACAGGGAGTTACATTCCCAGGAGGACCCCAAATCCATAACACTTACAAACATGAGGTGGCAACACTGAAACAGGCAAACTCTTTAAAAAAAACCCAACAACCACCACCACCACCCCTGAAACCTGTAATTTTAGAACAATCAACCAACTCCAAAATCCAGCCCATGCCACCACAAACAAATCTCACCCCCTCAAATCTACTCAGTAACCACAGGCTCAGGGGCCAAATGTGGCCAATGGTGAAGTTTGGTTTTATGCTCTTTTCCAGCTCCTGGATCTGGCCCCTGGATCCACTTCCTACCCCCAAATACTAAAAGACTGAACTCAGGATAAGGGAGCAGAGATCAAGGCACACACAATAGGGTGTGGCAGATACATGGCAGAGTTTCCCCCCCCCCCCAAAAAAAAATAAAAAATCTGCTATGGGGAAAAACAGGCAGCCAAGCAGAACCCAGTCCAGTGCACATTGGGGCAGGGGACAAAAAGCTCCCTCCACCCCCATCTGCCCAGGGGAAACACGAAAGGCAAATCCCCCCTCTCTCTCTCTCTTTTAAAATTACTTTTAGAAGCAGCAGGTTAGAACCAAGTTCCCCACAGTACACATGGGGTCACAAATCTTAACCCTCCCCTACCCATCCACCCTCCAATCTGCCCAGGGGAAATGCAAGCAAGGCAAAAAACAACAATAACCCTCCCTTTATTCACTTAGGAAGCAGCACGTTAGAAGCAAGCCCTCACAGTGCATGTGGGGGCAAGCAGGGGACAAAGTTTAATCTTAAAAGCACACAACTCCCAATCTGCCCTCCCCACCCCAGGCTTCCAATCTGCTCAGGGGAAGAAAAACAAATATTTAATTTAAGTGGAGCCCAAGGGCCCTGAAACTTACCAGACATTATGTCACAAGGAGATACTGGACTACATGGAGACTACAGGTCTAACAAATGTGTAAACGTTAAACATGTATGTAATGTGAAAGCTGAGAACTGGAAACTCACTTCATGTAATGGAGAAAGGCAAAGTCATGCCGAATGTGTATTCAGGAAAAGCCTAAACACCTCTGCAGACACTAGCCATAGACCATTGAGTTGCAAATGGATTTCTTCCTGTGGATGTGACTGAAAGCACAGAGTCCCCAGGCAGGATAATCACACAAAGGACCCTGGAAAGTTTAATGGGGGTTGGTTGAGATCAGCGAGGGGGGTTTCATCTGCATCTTGAGATCTTACCAGCCAGAGAAGGGCTGGACCAGAGGAACTAAGAAGTAAGGCCTTTTGGAAACTCGAAGACTGATACCTGGCCAAGTTTTCCATCGCTGACTGTGACATGAACTGAAGTAGCCTTGGACCTTGATTAGAGTAAGCCTAAATTAGGAGAATCCAAGTACAGATAGGAATGCGTTATTGGTTATGTGGTTTTGATTTCTGCACTCTCAAGTATAATCTTGTACTGCATGCTTATTCATGATTTATTCATTAAACTTCTTTTTACTGAACTTCGTATGGTCCAGTGAAATTACTAATCCTAACATTGGCGAGACACAGTTTGGAGTTAATTCTGTGTTTACAAACACAGATGAACCTAGAGAGAGTCTGTGCTGGGAAATTCTGTGGCTGAAAAGGTGACAAGAAGGTTCCCTCTTGCAGGCTCAATCAGTTCTAGAGAGAGAGCTGATCCAGGGAGAGCTGCAAGCCAGGGAAACTGAGTCACAACAGCCTAAAGTGGGGTACTGAGCCTCCAATCCCATGACACAGGAGCAGGCAGCTGCAAGCAGAAAACTGGATGCACTGAAACTGCAGTCTGGCTCTGCCCACTGAAGGGAGTGGGGAGGAGAAGCCAGAGGGTCTGCCCTGGGAGACGTTTTTTCAAAGTGCCCTGCCAGGCTATTGATTCGAATAGCTGCTGGGTTCCCATTGGAACCCATTGCCTGCTGCTGGCCACACCTCCTGGCTATGATGCTTTGGGTGTTCACTCTGGAGAATGACCCACCTCGCATCAGAGCAGGCCAGCCAGGGCCAGAAGGGAGGGGGAGGAGCCAGGAGCAGGACTGCCTGGGAGGCATGATTCTAATGGCTGCTGGGTTCCAATTGGAACCCATTGCCTGCTGCTGGCCAGACGTTCTGGTTGTGATGCTCTGGGTGTTCACTCCAGACAGAGAGTGGCCTGTCAGCTGGTGGGGTGTCTTCAGGGCAGCAGGCCACACACAGATAAGAGGTTTGGGGGATGCGAGTGCAGGCTGGGGGTGCCATGGGAACAAGGGGGTCACTGCCCCCAGTGCCCATATGCACCAGCTGCCCTTAACAGAAGGTTTAATCTTTGTAGTTGACAGCAATGACCGAGAGAGAGTAAATGAGGCACGAGAGGAGCTCACCAGAATGCTGGCAGAAGATGGGCTCTGGGATGCTGTATTATTAGTGTTTGTAATGAAGCAGGACTTTCCCAGTGCTAAGAATGCTGCAGAGATCACAAACGTGGCTTGCATTCCCTTCGACAGAGGAGCTGGTACATCGAAGCAACATGTGCCACCAGAGGAAATGGGGTTTATGAGGGCTTGGACTGGCTCTCTAATCAGCTCAAAAACTAAATCTTCCCTGAACAGTTCAGCAGTGCCATCCAGCCTCTGCAATGTGCATGAGTGAGTGTGTGTGTGTGTACATGTGCAAGAGCGGGTGTGTTTGGGAGTGGGAGCAGCTTTCTCACACTGTGCCTTAAACATGTTGTAAGGTAAAAACAAACAGTATTGCGTTTTAAACACTACCTTCCATTGCTTTGACATAGCGTTTTACACCAGTAAGGGGGAAGTAAGGAGATGACAGGGGTATGTCTTTTGATTACATGGTACATGATCTGAAAAAAGAGCTTTGGTATCTGCACGACAGCAGTGTAAAATTTATTGTAATTGCCTCATGTGTAAGTTCTTCATCTTGTCCTCTGTACTGCCTGTTTGCAGCCTGTGGTTTTACCTACTTCTGTCATTTTTGGAAAGACATTTAACTTTAGTCTTCCTTGAGTATGTTCTGGGACTCCAAACCAGCATGCTAACTTCAACCTCTAAGCCAAGTATCCTTACATAGGGTAAGATATCTTGTTGCTGTAGAACACAAGGACGTGCCTTAATATTCTTCAGATGAGCTATTATTTATATATTATTTATATTAAAAAATTTATACCGCTCCCTCCTGCCTTAGGCATCTCAGGGCAGCTCACAGCATATTAAAAACATTTTAAAACATTAAAATAAAAAATAATGATTCAATGATTCAAAAACAATATAAAACCCTATCCCCCCTACCCTACACTAACCCACCCCATCTCCCTCGGGAAAGGCCTGGCGGAACAGCCAGGTCTTACATTGTCTGCGGAAAGAGGGGAGGCCGGCAGCCAAGTGGATCTCCGATGGGAGGGAGTTCCACAGCCGCAGCACAGCGATGGAGAACACCCTCCTCATAGTGTACACCCATGAAACCCGGGGGACCAGGAGGGCGCTCCCAGCCGACCACAGGGGCCGCAACAGGCCCCAGAGGGTGAGGCGGTCCTGCAGATAGGCGGGGCCCAAGCTGTTTAGGGCTTTAAAGGTCAGCACCAACACCTTAATTTGGGCCCGGAAGTCTACCGGCAGCCAGTGCAGAAAGTGAAGCACCGGTGTCCCCGTCAAGAGATGGGCTGCTGCATTCTGCACCAGCTGCAGCTTCCAAACCAACACCAAGGGTAGCCCCATGTAGACCGCGTTGCAGTAATCCAGTCTCAAGGTAATAAAAGCATGGATGACTGTGGCCAGATCCGAGTCCGAGACATACGGCCTAAACCGACGCACCAGGTGTTACTGGCTAAATGCTCCCTTTGCCACAGCCACCACCTGGGCATCCAGGCGGAGCTGTGGGTCCAGGAGCACCCCCAGGCTCCGGACCTGAGAAACCAGGGGAGGGCAGACCCCATCAATGATGGGGGCCACCACTCCCTCGGCCCCCCTCACAACCATCACCCCCGTCTTGTCAGGATTACGCCTCAGGCAGCTCGCCCTCATCCCCCCACAGCGGACAAACACCCGGTAAGCCGGGCCTGAGTCGGAGGAAAATGAGAGATATAGCTGGGTGTCATCATCATATTGATGACATCTCACTCCATACTCCCTAACAACCTCTCCCAGAGGCTGCATATACACATTGAACAAGAGATGGGATAAGATGGAACCCTGTGATGCTTCACATGTGAGGCCCCGGGGGGAAGATGAAAACTCCCCCAGCACCCACACGCTGGGTTCTCCCAGCCAGGAAAGAGCAGAACCATTCAAGAACAGTCCTGCCAATCCCTGCTCGGTCCTGCAGCCGAGTCACCAACAACTCATGATCAATGGTATAAAATGCAGCTGAGAGATCTAATAGGATCAGCAGGGTCGAACGACCCCGGTCCAACTCACGGAAGAGGTCGTCGGCCAAGGCCACAAACGCAGTCTCCGTGCCATAACCCGGACGAAAGCCCAACTGCAAGGGATCAAGAAAGTTAACCCAGTCCAAATGGCCCTGAAGTAGGGCTGTAGCGGAATGTTGCAGTGGTAGCTATTTCCGCCGGAAACAGCGTTTCCGCAATTAGTGGTACGGCGTGGCAAAGGCTTTCATTCCGCTAGTTTCATTCCGCTACTTCCGCAGTTCCGCTAATTTCATTCCGCTACTTCCGCAGGCTTCACAAAATAGTGGAAACATGACATTTTCGTTACTTCCGCCATTCCGCCAGCGCCACAAAATAGTGGAACAGCAGTTTTCCGACAGTTTCTGCAATTTTTCAGCAATTCTGCAATTTGCAGAATGCTGGCGGAATTAGCAGAATGTCCACAGAAAAGCCACGGTGTGGCGCGGGCAATTCCAAAATGGCGGAATGGAATCGCGGCGCGGTAACCGCTGCTGCCGCATCAGCCCTACCCTGAAGCTGCTGAGCCACCACCCGTTCAATAACCTTCCCTAAAAAGGGAAGGTTAGAGACTGGCCGATAACCAGCAAGGGCGTCAACGTCCAAAGATGGTTTCTTGAGCAGGGGCCACACCACCGCCTCCTTGAGACAGTCCAGCACCCCGCCCTCCCCAAGGGAGGCTTTGACTATCCCCACCAGCAACGGCCCCGGTGTCTCCCGGCTAGCCTTAACCAGCCAGGACGGGCATGGATCTAGTTCACAATAGGTGGCTCGAACAGTCCCAAGAGCATTCCTCGCATCTCAGGATGACACCACCCGAAACTCATCACATAAAACAGGACAAGAAGGGGCTTCTACTGCCTCTGACCCATTCCCTGCTGAAAAAGTCACATCAAAACTGTGGTGAATTTGAACGATTTTATCTGCAAAAAAGTTCGCAAACAAATCACAGCGAGCATTTGATGGATCTACGTCCAGGCGGAGGGAGGCCAGACTGACCAGCCCCCTCACCACCTGGAACAGCTCAGCCGGGTGGGACTTAGCGGACACAATGAGGTCAGCAAAGGAAACCTTTGCTGTCTGCATCGCAACTGCATAGGTATGTAACCAGACTCTATGCCGCAACCGGTCAACTTCAGTACGCGAATGATGCCACTATCGCTCTAACTGCTGCCCTTTCTGCTTCATCCACCGCAACTCCCCGGTATACCACAGGGAGCTACGTTGTCGGCAATTCGGGAGCAGATGCCTGGGAGCCACACAGTCGACGGCCTCCGTTAGCACAGTATTCCACCTGGACACGAGGTCATTGAGCAAGAGGCCATCGAGGTCAGAGGAATCATCCTCTGGAGCTACCTGGAACCTTTCAGGTTCCATAAGCCTTCATGGACAAACCAACCTAACTGGTTCCACATCCTCCAAGGGGCCGACATGTGCCAGGATATCTGCCCAGAGGAGATAATGATCCACCCATGACAAGGGCACTGTTGATACCTCCCCCACCAACGGATCCCCAGCCTCAAGGCCTGTGCAAAATATCATGTCCAGGGTATGTCCTCCAACGTGTGGGGTCCACTACTCTCTGAGACAGGCCCATGGTTGCCATGGCGGCCATGAACTCACACTCCGCCCCTCCAAGACTGGCATCGGCATGGATATTGAAGTCCCCCAGGACTATTGCCCTGGGGGACCGCAAGACCACCCCCGACACCAGGTCAGTCAGTGCGAGTAGTAAGACTGCTGTACAGGTGGGTGCCTGGTATATCAGCTGTATTTTTTATTATTTATTTATATTTCTTAGCCGCCCCCTCATGCCCATGGCATCTCGGGGCGGCGTACAACACAAAAACAATAAAAAGCAACAATAAAATATAGCAAGTAAAAGCATTTAAAAACAGCAGCTAACCCCCCACATTTTATTTTCCCAAACCCCCTCCCCCCTCTGAAGGCCTGGGAGAACAGCCAAGTCTTACAGGCCCGGTGGAAAGCCAACAAACTTGGGGCCAGACGATCTTCCTCCGGGAGGGAGTTCCACAAACACGGCACGACCACCGAGAACGCCCCCTCCATTGTGGCCCCGCGTTTTACACACGAGACCTCCAAGAAGGCGCCCCCGATGGACCAAAGGGGTCGTTCTGGGGCATGGAGGGTGAGGCGGTCCTTGAGCTATGAAGTGCCAAGACCGTGTAGGGCCTTATAGGCCAAAGCTAACACCTTGAATCTGGCTCGGTACACTATAGGCAGAGCCAGTGCAGCGTGGGGAGCACGGGGGTGATGTGCTCCCGCCGGCTCGTCCCCATAAGGAGACAAGCCGCCGTGTTCTGCACGAGCTGCAGCCTCTGAACCAGCATCAAGGGAGCCTCACGTAGAGTGTGTTGCAGTAGTCCAGCCTCGAAGTGATGAAGGCATGGATGATGGTGGCCAGGTTGGGACTGGAGACATATGGATGCAGCCTCCGCACCAGATACAGCTGGCGGAAGGGAGCTTTAGCCACTGCCTCCACCTGCTGATCTAGGCAGAGATCTGAGTCCAACAGTACTCCCCGACTCCCAGTACCCCAAGATCACCTCCAACACCAGCTCGGTCAGTGTGTGCAGGGAGGCTGCCATACAGGTGGGTGCATGGTATATCAGCAGTATCCCCACTCTGTCTCAAGCCAAATCCAACCCCAAATGGAGACCCTCTATACCCATGATAGATCGCACAGGGAATCGCCTCACAGACCAGGTATCCTTAAAAATAATGGCTATACCACCGCCCCGTCCCTCCAGTCGTGGCTGATGCTGCACAGAGTATCCAGCCGGAACAAGATCAGCCAATATAGGCCCTGATTCACTGTCTCCGTGACATATGCAAGGTTGGCCGCCTGGTCCAGGATCAACTCCTGGACCACAGTTGACTTGTTAGCCACAGACCTTGCATTTATCAGCATCAAGCCAAGACCAGGGGCTCGCTGAACCCCGATCACCTCACCACCTGCCTGGGGGCCAGTGAGCGGGACAGAAACACACCATCTGTCCCATCTCACAGGTTGAATCCGCCTCCCAGAAGAACCATAATTACCCCAGCCCAGGATGACTCCTATGGCTGCAGACACACACACCCTCTGATCAGCTCCACTGACCCCACCCCGGAGGCCGTCCCGCCAGCCCCCCCGAGGGAGATCCCCACCCCCAAAACGTCCCACATCCTCCTTTGCCACCAGAGGATCCCTCCCTCTCAAAGGGCTGCACCCCTCCCTCACACTGAGGGGGGTCAGCCCTTCCCTCACTAACCCAGTCCCCTTGTCCCCCTCCCTCAAAAAGGAAACACCCCATCCCCACCCTAATCCCCCTTAAAACAGTAAAAAAAGCCTCCCCCCCCCACCCCGGTTCTGCTAAGGGCCACGCCGAAGGGCTGGCCCTTAGGGGCGCCATCGCCGGATGGTGGGCCACTTTTGGCCACGCTGGGCCCAGAAGTCCAGGCCTGTGGAGGCAGGAGGGGCCAGGTGTTAATAATATGCCTCGCAACCCTCAGGGGCAGAGACAGCTATGTAACTTGCTGTTCCATGTGTAACATAACTTGTTAGTAAAGTAATTTATTTGGGGCTTTTCATTGTATTGTTTGGATCAAGGTTCCCTTTGACCCAAAGACTTTCCTGCTTCAACTCATTCCTGTCCAGTGGGATGGCATAAACCCAGCTGGGAAGATGCTGTGTGGTCTGGCTAGTCAAAGTGGAACTTGATGAAAGAGCTGAGTTACTGGTTGTACCATGTTGGTATTTTTGCCACAAGCCTAGCGTTTAAGATTATTGCTTCTCACTCCTCTGACCTACACAAAATATTATTCTGATATAACAATTCAAAAACCTAATTAAATTCCAACATCTAAAAACCTTTGTTTTTAAATTCATAATTAAGGCGAATTGGTGAAAAATAGCAATTTTACTACTCTACCACCTAAAAATATGTTACTATTATAATACAACCTTTTCTACTACATCAATAGTACTGAATCTCATACCATTCATTAACAATTAACAATTCTGTCTATGGGTGATTTCAGACGTAGCGGGCCGTGAGGCCCGCCATGCTGAATCGCGCTCTGGGATCCGTTTTGGATCCTGTTCAGGAATCAGTCGGACCGTCCTTTAGGCGTGCCGTCCTGATTCTGCCTGGGGATCGGGGAGGGGGCAGGGCTGCATAACGCGACGTGCGGCTGCACAGGCCCATGCCCCCCCCCCCGCGCGCTCCCCCGGCCAACCAGCCTCTGGAAGACAGACGGGCACAGCGGCCGATTGAGCCGCTGCGCCCAATACCGGACCATTGCCGGGACCACGATCCGGCCGGGCTGCAGGTAACAAATGTTACCTGTGGCCTGGCCCGGATCGTGACCAATCTGACCACGCTTGGGGCTTGATCCCACCACGCGAAAGTGTGGTCAATGTGATTCCCACCAGGTATTCACTGGGGTAAACATCTGGCAAGAATTACAACAGACGTTACGGCACCAACGGCCTCCACAGGGGATTCACTGTGGGTGACCGTGGTATCGTAACATCGAAATTACCCTATATCAGTGTCTTCTCAACATCATAACTCTCATTCTTCCTTAAATAGCATCAACATTATAATCTCAACAACAACAAAATTCCCACCACTTCACCATCTCTACTGATTAATAAATTCATTTTCATTCAACACCTTAACGAGTTAATTATTTATTATGGTATAACAATGTATATTTCGTTTCTGGATTTCCAAACTAACTTTACAATTTCAGCACTAAAATGAACTCGTTAAGGTGTTTGAATGAAAATGAATTTATTAATCAGTAGAGTGAAGTGGTAGGAATTTTTTGTTGTTGTTGATATTATAATGTTGATGGTAGTTAAGGAAGAATGAGAGTTATGATGTTGAGAAGACATTAATATAGACATAGTTGTTAATGAAAGGTATGAGATTCAGTCCTATTGATGTAGTTGAAAAGGATGTATTAAACTAAAAACTAAACTGTATTATAATAGTAATAATAATAGTAACATATTTTTAGGTGGTAGAGTAGTGAAATTGTTATTTTTCACCAATTTGCCTTAACTATTAATTTAAAAGCAAAAGTTTTTCGATGTTGGATTTTTTTATTTATTTATTTTATTTATTTTTTATAAACAATTTTTATCCCGCCCCGCCTGCCCACAGGCCAGCTCGGGGCAGCGAACAGCAATAAAAATCAATAATGCAATAATACAATAATAATAATAATAATAATAATGTATTTATTTTATTTATTTTATTTATTTATTTATTTCAATTAATTTTTACCCCGCCCCTCCTGCCACGCAGCCCGGGCGTAAACAAGCACAATAGACCATATATGTATGGCGTAAACAAGCACAATAGATCATATTCTACCAGTATCAATGGGTGCAGGTTTCACAGCAGAAGGGAACAAAAGTCCATGGTGTAACTTGGGCTCAGTTAATGTAAAGCATTGAAAATGGAATTGGGTTTGTCAAAAGGCAGTCTGCTAAATTCTGAACCAGCTGAAACTTGTGCAGTGACCTTGTTTTCATTCTAGTTTCCCAATGGAGAAGTTCATATTGCAAACCAGACTCAGATTAGTTTGGAATTGTTTTGCTTTCAGCTAATTTCAGACATTAGCCTAAAAGTTCTCATTGTTATGTTCTCCCTGTTGCTTGGAACAAAGGCTTTTGTAAAATGATTAACTCAAGTTAACTGCAAGGAGCTTTGTTATTATTACAGTAGTCTAAGTGATTGTTATTGTCAATGAGCTAAAAACTGCTAGTTTAGGGCTTTACTCTGGGACCCTCTGGATTTGTACTGGATTTGTTCCTGAACTGTGTCAGCAGATCTGACTTGTTTCAGGAATGGTTTTGGCTGCATTGTCCTTGGTGCAAACTTCACTGCCCCACCCTATCCTGAGTAAACAGTGGAGCAATGCACTTTGATGGGACGTTATATATATATACTATTCTTATGCAGATCAGGAGATGCAAGGAGAAGTTGGAGGATTAAATTAAAATGGAGGCAACAAAGAGAAAGAGGGTATTTAGAAATCTTATTGGACTTATTGTGAAGTAAAAAGAAGCCATTTTCTAGTGTCTGAAGATCTCCAACACAATCCAGAATAAGGCCTTACAGGGTACTGAGTTCCTTTGTTTTTCATTGAAATTGGTGGGGGCTGTGGGACCAAGTACCTTCTAAAAGGCATTTAGCAGTTTGTTACATTCAGTCCATTAGTTAAG
>QEPC01013002.1:5963064-5973064 GCA_003113815.1 Sphenodon punctatus | reverse complement strand
GCATTGAAATATTTCAGAACTGAGCAAATATCTATTTATTTTATGCTTATTTTAATTTCTTTTAAAATATCTTGATGAAATATATTTTCTGATGCATTAAGTAGTTGCAGCCTAGGGGTGCAATCTTACACCCCCCTGATAAACTGCTCCGACGCAAGGCGCAGTTTGAGTACAGAGGTGCTCAGGCATGCGTGTGCGCCGCTGGTGCAGCGAGCCATGTGGGGCATTGGCCCACTCCTTCCAAGATGGCCTGCTGCATGCACAGCACACCTGCGCAACTGAGCTCACGCCACCAGCTCGGCACTGCACCTGCCGCCGATGTAAGTCAGGTGTTGGATTGCACCCTAGATATTTAAACGTGTTTGTTTTCTCCAAGCCTGTTCTATTGATGTTTGATCCTGTAGTGGACATTTTATTTATTTATTTATTTATATAAAATTTATATCTCACCCCTCCTGCCCACAGGGCAGCCCAGGGCGGCGAAAGACAGTATAAAAACAATAAAACAATGTAAAACTGTTAAAAAATATACAATACAGGGGAACAGCCCCCCACCCCCAGTGATGCAACAATACCAGCAGAATCCTGGCCATGTGTACATATTTTAAAAATCCACCCAGATGGGGTTTGGTGGTTCAAAAAAGTGGTTATGCCCTGGAAAATCCGGACTTTATGGTAGTGGAGCATCGCTGGCTCAGTTCCAAGTCCACACGCTGCCAACGCTGCTGTTCCCTCCCAGAATACATGAGATAGCTCATAACTTCCAGGGGGTGAAAGTGGCAACACTGGCAGCATGTGGAAAATACAGGGGGGAAATGTGTAAATAAAGGACAATGGACAAACCCTTCAAAAAACAGGACATAATGCTGAGTTTGTGACATCACATTCATTTCCATGACAACTGACTGTAATTTTGCAAACAAGGGATTATAGTCTTCTTGTAGCATCAAGCAAAGAGATGTGTGTGGATTATGGGGACAGAGCACCCCTATTCAAGCATGCACATGATATGCGTGCAAAGGGGCTATAGTAAAGGAATAGCCAAAAATGTGCTCTTTGCTTGAATGTTCCCATTTTTCAAATTTGTTCTAACATAAAAGTTCCACTTAGACATGAGGTCTGTTACAACAGTAGTTAATTACTTATACAAGGCTAAAAGCTTATCTTTAAGACAGCAGTCAAGCATCTGAATTTCAACTGGCCAAAACTGCATTCCAGCAAGGGCAGCTGTCCTCCATGATGCTAGATAAACCCACAGTTCTTTTGCTGAGCTCTTGGCAAGAAGCAGAGTACAAGAACTGACAAGTTAACTCAAACATGCCACCAAATCTTTTATCTGTTAACACAGAGCGCCTTCTTGTGGACAACATGCCTTATTGCTACTTTCAAAACTGTCCAGTAAATGTTTTTTCTCTTTTTAAAAAAATGTCCAAGCATTGTAAAACATATAGTACTAGACAAACTGTGAATAAAGGCAGAAGTAGCTGTAATACTGTTTTATCAGGCATTCTCTGTCCTCCAGGGCCCAAGCCTCATTTCTCTGGGCCTGGTACAAACTTGTACCACGGGGCCCCATCACGATCTCATCCCATACACACATGCATACGTGCCCCTTGAGACTTCTGTAATCACATGTGTTACAAATTAAGTTCCTGATCCTGCAACTTGTTGCTGTCAGGAAGACCATTAAGCGCTCCCTATTATCTCTATCACTTCTTCTCTATCACAGAATCAATTTGCAGCATCAGGGACCCCCCAAAAAAAATGTTAAAAGGATTGTTTCCCAGAGGGGTGTAAAATGAAGTAGTACGGTTTAATTATTCTAGCAAACCAGAGTAACTCTACCTAACTGAGTACCAGCAGTAGGGTGGTCACTGACTCATCCCCAGACTACAGGACATGTGGGGAAGAAGAGTGCAGCTGGCTCAGGACTCCTTCCAAGGGGTGGGGAAGGTGATACAACAATACCAGCAAAATCCTGGCCATGGGTGCATATTTAAAAAATCTACCCAGATGGGGTTTGGTGTTTCAAAAAAGTGGTTATGTCCTGGAAAATCCGGACGTTATAGTAGTGCTAGCATCCCCCACCCCGTGGTGGGACCACTGGCTCAGTTCAAAGTCCACATGCTGCCAACGCTGCTGTTCCCTCCCAGAAGTCATGAGATCATGACTTCCAGGCGGTGAAAGTGGCAGCACTGGCAGCGTGTGGAACATACAGGGGGGAAATGTGTAAATAAAGGACAACGGACAAACCCTTCAAAAACAGGACTGTCCTGTGTAAAACAGGACCAATGCCCACCCTAACCAGCAGTGACCACATCTGATAATGAAGGAAGCTGGCCTGTCAACACAGATGCATGTCATTGTGAATATTGACATTAAGAGAAGTATGATAAAAATGAAGACATGGAGTCCATTGTTGCTTATGGCTTCATATATTGTGTTCTCTTCATATGTATATTTATGTAATACTGCAGGGGATACTTTCTCTTCTAAGAATTTTTTAATATTTTCAAAACTAAACTGCAAATGTGTTTATTGCAGAGATGAGGCTTCCATTTGAAAATAATTCCTGAATTCGCAGCTTCTTTCATACTGCTAGTATCAGTCCAAATGTGGTGGAGTTCAGTCTAGTGAAGGCCTCTTCCTGTCATAAATAAGATTACTTTCATTTCACTAGTGGAGTGTGTTATTCCTCAGAGTAATGAATTTCCTCTGTGCCTTTGAGCACATAAACATGGTTTTCATTAGGTTTCTCTCTAAAAAAAAAAAAAAAAAAGTCTGAGTAAAATTAATATGGAGATTAACCCTATAAATGCAGATGTGTGTGTAGTGTACTGTAGAACTGAAGTAGCCTCATAGTGTGTTCTAGAAAGACACCATTTCAAATCTGTAGACTAAATGCAAGACACAAAATAATTCTGTGGGAGGAGCTGGATTTTGCTCTAGCAGAGCAAAAGAGTTAGAAAAATAGGTGGAAAATCTGACTTTAAAAAGAATTAGTCTCTTGGAGGAACAAAAAATGAAACACCAGATTAACTGTAGAGCAGACAAATAGCCTCAGGCTTTCTACTTAATATGTAACATATGTGATAATAGTAGAGTCTAAATATGTATTTAGAATTAGAATAGTAACTAGCATTTCAGTAGTGCCTCTCTACTCAACAAATCTCAGTAATTTTATGATAATGAGTAATACTGACATTTGCTAATGTTTTGCTGATAGACAAGTCCCCAGTGAGTTTGACCCTGCAACTCATAATGTCTCTATGTATGTACGGTTTGTATTTGTGGCTTGAAATCTCTGTTAAGTGGTGAATAAGTACAGCATCTTTGTGGTTTTCTCATAGCTATCAGCATTACAATAAAAAAAAATATTAAAATCTCCATGCAGATGAAAATCTGAAAGGTTTTTATAATATTGACCCTCAGCCTGATGTAATTTTTTCCACTTCTTTTGTCAAATGGCTGTGGGTATAAAACTAGTTGTGTGCTGATTGCACAATATGTGCTGGATTTATATTGATTTAACTTTCAGAAAATATTGTTGTATATGGGCAGATATTTTAAACAGATACCTTAGAACATGTAGCAAAATTAAGACGCCAAATAGAACTGAAATAGATATTGTTTCATTAAACTTGGGCTTGTCTAACATTACTGTAAAGAAGTATGTAATTGTAATCTAACCCATTTAAAAAACCTTTTTTTCCCTAAAGAAGCAGGCCTATGAAAACTTTGCAGTCTTAAAACTGACTCTTATTTTTTAAGGTGGATCTAATCCAAGCAAACAAAAGGAATCGAATAACAGCTAGTGTTCTAGTACTAAGGAATTGCCTGGAAAAAAATCTTTTTTGAAATAATTTGTTCCAAATTGCTGCTATGCTTTATTTATTTTATTTATTTATTGCTCCTAGCGTTAGTCAGTTCCCAATAATCCAGCCAGGAGAACTCTCTCACTTCTACCTGAGAAATGATTTTAGCCTGATGCTGGCCCATTGTTTCTTTTTACAGTCTCCTCCATGTTGGTGTAAGTCTTTGGTATAAAAATGCAGATGGTTTCTGTTTGAAATTATAAGGATACCGTTTGTTTAAGGAGCCAGTCTCAGTTATGGATGAAAGTTGCTGGTTGAAACTTGAAAACAGAGGAAGAGAAATCTTAAAATACATGTTCCCGTTTCCCTTAGCTTTTGGACAGGAAATTGTTTTGGGCTTGTTTTTGTTGTGCAGATAGAAAACATTGCATATTAAAAGATCTTTATAGTTGTTTAATATTTGCTCAGTAGTGTACTATTCCCTAATCAAGCCCCTCTAGACTGTAAATCATGTCGGCTGTGTCACTGTTTTGATTGGAAGCATGACTTTTACCATTGCAAATCTCTAAGGAGGGCAAACCTCTGCAGCTGTGGAAAGCTGGAACTATTAGCTGGTATTATTAAAGGAACCTGAGTTTTTTTTAATGTAAAGATTTAGCAAAATTCATAAGGTGCGCAGAGATTTAGTATGAAGGTTTTATTATAAGCATGGCCTCTAACAATACTGCTCTGGTAATAGAATCTGAATTATTCTAATTGTCAAAGCAGCAAACATTATAGAGCGCAGGATTAGCTCTATTAGTTAAGGTGGGTTGGAATTCCAATGCAAGTTCACCCATTCACTTGCATTGGAGTTTTCAGCTGTTTTCTTCTGGGTTGGCGAGTTTCTTTTGTTGGGGTTTTCTCTGTTTAGAGATCATGTTAGTTTCCCTGATTGAGTTAATAAATTGAAGGGACAGGTGCTCTAAGGTCTGGGAGTCTATACGGGAAGTTTGTTGGTAGGGGGATGGAAGCATCTGACTGTTGAAACCTCATTTTGTGCTAAGGGGTTCTGAGCCATGAAGGTTCGACATGCGGCAGGCGGTAGTGGGTCAGAATCGTTTGTGGCAGCCAGGATTGCTGGGGGGGAGGAGGGGCAGGCACGGATTTACTCGACTGTTTGCAGCAGTCCGGGCGGGGGGGTGAGGGGAGGAACTTACACCAACCACCCGCCTGCCTGCCTTCTCGCATTCGTGCAAGACACACATGGTTGGGGTTTGTTCCTGTGCCTCTGCTGCTCCCAAGGTTTCTTCTGCAGAGGCCTGGGTGGGGGTGGGAGAAAGTTACGCCGCCCCACCCCCTCCCCGCTTGCCTGTTCCTGCCTGGCTGCAGCTGTCGCCACAACTGCCCCCCACCTGCCAGCAGACTCCCCCCGATGAGGACTTGTCACTGCTGCTACAGTTGCTGCCACGTTTACTGTTCCTGTTGCCTCTGCTGCCACCAAGGATATGCTGCCACCAGCATCAGGGTTCCTCTGCTAGTGCCGCTGCGGCACGGTTAAAATTCCCTGCGGTGCTGCACGAGTGCACAGTGAGGTGGGAGCGATGTTCTCAATCTGGTTTTTGGGGACTGCATGTCCCAGAATGCCAGACAGCAATTGAGACACAGAATGTCAGATGCGTTGCTGCCTGGCATGCTGGGACATGTAGTCACAGCAAACCAGATAGGGAACATGGCTCCCACCTTACTGCGCGTGCACACAGCGCCACAGGGAGTTCAAACCATGCTACAGTGGCGGCAGAGGAACCCGGGTGCTGGCAGCGGCAGATCCCTGATGGCAGTGGCAACGGGAGCAGCAGAGGCAGCAATGGGAGCAAGAGTGGCACCGGCAGCTTGATCCTGGTCAGTGGTGGCTTCATCTGCTCCTGAGTCAGTGAGGCGGGGGCAGTGTGTGTAGGGGGGAGGGAGGAAGTGAGTGTGTGTTGGGGGAGGGAGGGAAGATTCCCTCAGTGGAGGGGAGGAACTTACGCCACCGGCCCCCCCCCCTGCCTGCCAGGAGACGGGACTGCTTGGGAAGGAGAGGGGGGACTAACGCCGCCCCCTGCCCCCGCACGCCTGCTACCCACCGGAAGATTTGGGGAGGGCCCAGTACCTCTGGCACCAGCCACTTGCCTGCCTACCGGTGCTGCTAAAGCTGGAGCCACCACTGCTAAAGCTGGAGACATCATTTGAAAGTGCCGGGCCTGCAGCATGCGCACGGATGCAGGGACCCTGGTGCTTTCAAATTATGGCTCCAGGTTTAGCAGCAGCTCTGGTGGCAGTGGTGTCTCCTCCTCCTTGTCCTCCTCCTTCAGTGCAATGGCTCCAGCAGCAGCAGTTTCTTCAGTGGTGGCAGCTGCGCAACGAACAGCTCCAGCTCCTAGTTCAGCAGTGGCAGCTCCAGCAGTGGAGCCTGGCTGCTTTTACATGCCAAACAGTGAGTGTGTATTTATGTAGTTCTGGGGCCTCTGTCTGTCTGTGTGTGTGAGTTGGGGGGAGGGAGAGTGTGTGGGGGAGGATGGGTGTGTGAGCTCGACGGTGTGCGTGTGTTGCAGGGGGAGGGAGACTTTGTGTGTGTGTGTGTGTGTGTGTGTGTGTGTTTCGCTGGGGAGGGAGATGGTGTGTGTGTCACAGAGGTGGAGGAGTGTGTGTGTGTGCGTGCATGTGTGAGCACAGGGGAAAGGGAGACTATGTAGGTTTCTACTACTCTACTTACCTGGGCATGCACAGCTCTTGGTTGGAAGAGAAAGCCTCTTCTATTTGCAGCAGACTGTCTCCTCTGCCAGCTTCCTACCCCGCCTTAGCCCTCAGCTACAGGCATTTTTATTTAAGTGGACTAGCAACTATTTCCAGCTAAACTCATCAAGGTGTTAAAAGAACCTGACTCCCACAAAGAGTTACTTCAAGGCTTGTCTCCTGAAAAGGCATGCCCTCAGCCTAAGGTAGTATTCTGCCACTGTGCCAAGCTGACAGCCTTTGAAACCATTTCTTTTCATCAACTGCAGTAATGGAACACAATACTGCCAACATACTTGACTTGATAGGACTATCTCTAGTTAAGAGAAACTAGCTTCAAATCTATGGATACACTGTTCTTGACCTTTTTGGTAGAACTAGCAGCAAGAAGGACAAATGTCTGTTATCTTTATTTTAAATCTGGGGTGAAGAGCTTCTGGTTTGAAGGATTAATGTGGCTCATGGCTAATTTCAATCTGGCTCCTGGATCCAGTTCCTACCAGTGCTGAAAGACTGAGCTCAGGGAAAGGAAGTAGAGATGGGAACATGCACACTAGGTTAGAGGACAGATTCATGATCTGGAGCCTTCTTTTCCTGAACACACCCCTTAGGCACCCCTACCCCCACTATTATATAGCTTTTCAAAGTGACTCCTGCAAGAAAAAAGGTTCCCCAATTCTGTTATAAACTAACACAAAACCTTTCAGTTTACAACAAATAGTTAAGGTGGGTTCTTTTCTTACTATTTAAACCACCCAAACCAAGGAAATTAATACTTCCTAAACCCAGCAACCAAAGGAAAAAAATAACAACCACCTCACATCTCCCAAACTCCTGACAAACCCACGTTAATGACTATATACAGTGTTAATTTTTGTTTGGTTTCCTATCCTCAGCCTCATGGCCTTTGCTTTATTTGGGAGGGGGTTGTACCCACCAGGCTGCTGTCCACTTTGCATGATATACATACATGTGCAGTTACTGGTCTCTTTCCAGACACATATAGTAGTCAGCTTGTCTCCACCCCCATAGCACAGCGCACTTATGTAATTCCAGTGACGAGCTTTGCCCATGGTGCATGTGGGGAGATGTCAGAGCTATTTTCCTATGTTCTGTGTGGTGATTGTATGTCCCTGTCTGTTTTGCTGTATACATGCAGTGTTAAGTTTTGTTTGGTTTCCTAAACTCAGCCTCATGGTTTTAGCGTTTTTGGGGTGGGAGGGGGTGGGGGGCATTGTACCCACCAGGCTGCTGTCTACTTTGCTTGATATACATACACGTGCAGCTACTGGTTTCTTTCCACCCACACATTGTAGCGGCAGCTTGTCTCCAGCCCCATAGCACAGGTCAGAGTCATGTTCCCTGTGTTCTGTGTGGTGGTTGTATATCCCTGTAGGCACGTGCAAGGCGGTTGTGACATACTCGGCTATGTAGTCCATGTAGGATCTGTCTTCTTAATGGGTTTTTCATGGTATCCCCTGGAATAATTTCAGAGGGATAATGCAGTAACTTGCTATTTTTCTAAGTAGTAAAACCTTTTCCCCTCAGTGGGTTTTGTTTGTTGTCTGTCTGCAAGTTAACTCAGCAGATGGGTGAAGAATATGCTGTCCGTTGTTTTAATGTCATTGCAACCTATAATGAAGAAACTTTTTGTAACTTTCAGTGGTTTGGGCTTTTGCACTGCATAGTCGTTAAGGCAGGTTTGGCAGGAGTTTGAAATATATGGGGTTGTTTTTTGTTTTGTTTTTTCCTTTGGTTGCTGGGCTTAGGAAATATTAATTTCCTTGGCTTTGGGGGTTTGTTTAAGTAGTAAGAACCCACCTTAACTATTTGTTATAAACCAGAAGGTTTTGTGTTAGATAATATAGTTGGTTTTTGGCCAAGTAATGGCAGTTGCTACAGACTCCTCCCAGGGGCGGATTGGGAAATCAAAGTGGCCCGGGACAATATAGTCTTAGTGGCCCTGTGCCGCCAGCAAAACCGCCAGTGTGCCAGAAATGGGCCAAGGGGGCGTGGCTTGGGGGCGGGCAGAGTGCATCACATTTGGGGCCTATCAGAGCTGAGTCCTCAGGCTCAGATCCTCAGCAGCCTGGCAGGGGTGAGTGGGAGGTTATGGCGGGTTGGCAGGGGGAGACTGCCACTGGGGGGGAGGGGGTACTGGCCTCATTTCAGTGCTCTGGCTCCCCAAATCACTCTGTTTCAGTGCTCAGTGGCCCCCAACAAAAAAATGACTCTGTCCCTTGCTATGCATCCTACAGTAAGGCTTCTTCATTCCTACACCAGCTGCACTAGTATTCCACAGGCCCTGTGTTTAGCTTAGCAAAGATAGACTAAGGAGAGAATTGATACCAGACTTCCAATATCTACATTATTGAATATTAAGGCGTCATTCCTTGCACCTGTCGTAATGCTGCACTGGAACACAATTAAGGAACAGCCTTGAAGGAATGCACCCTTTCTGCTAACGCACAGCTGCCCTCTCACACAGCATTCCTACCACTCAGGTTTAGCTTAGTAAAGAGATGACTAAGGGGAGAATTGATATCAGAATTCCTACCACTCAGGTTTAGCTTAGCAAAAAGAAGACTAAGGGGAGAATTGATGCCAGACTTCCAATAGCTACATTATTGTATATTAAGGCGTCATTTTTTGCACCTGTAGTAATGCTGGACTGGAACACAATTAAGGGAACAGCCTTGAAGAAATACACCCTTTCTGCTAACGCACAGCTGACTTCTCACACAACATTCCTACCATTCAGAATTTAAATCCCCCATTACAGCCCCCGGCCCCACAAGGCCAGGCCAGCCCAGCCCCAGGTGGCCCCCAGCCAAGTCCCAGGCCCCACAAGGCCAGGCCAAGCCGACCCCAGGCAGCCCCCAGCCAAGCCCCAGGTCCCACAAGGCCAGGCCAGGCCAGGCCAGGCCAGGCCAGGCCGGCCCCCACAGGCCCAGGCCAGGTCGGCCCAGGGGTGCTGCTATCATACCCACAAGACACCCAAAATGCAGCTAGTTTATTAAGCGCATTATGCCATAAAAAGAGACATATAACCAGTTTAGTTGTGTCCCCATAATCAGTTCATGCTGCCCCCACCCCATAACCAGTTCATTTGCGCCCCTCTCCCCATATAATCAATTCACGCTGTCCCCCACCCATAACCATTTTATTTGTGCCCACAGGGCAACATGAATTGATTATATGGGCGCGAAATTGAACTGGTTATGGGGATGCGGGTTTAAAGACAGGATTCCTGTTGGCAATAACTTCATTAAGAAGAGTTAGTGAAATAGCAGCCATAATAATCTCAGAACTATATTTGCAGATTTATTTTCCAAGACAGAATAGATATTGCTTTACATCCTAAATTCCTACCTAAGATAGTATAAGTAAGACAGTTGTGAGAATGTGGCCCTTTTTACACGGGCCTCTCC
>QEPC01013002.1:5942260-5962828 GCA_003113815.1 Sphenodon punctatus | reverse complement strand
CATGTACAAATATCATGTGAGGAGCCACTCGAAGAAGAACAGAAGGTTGCTACCTTGTAAACAAGGTTCTTTGAGATTGCTCTGAACATTCTCACAACACTCACCCTTCCAGCCCCGCATGGAATTCTTTTCTTATATTTCTAGAAAGGGTTGGAAGGAACTGTCATTCAGAGGGGGAGAGTCCGTGCTTTTTATACTAGAGGAGCTTGAGACCATCATGCGGTCTATTATTTGAACAGGGTGAGCATGCACAACCCAGTTGTGAGAATGTTGGGAACCATCTCGAAGAACCTTTTTTACAAGGCAACAACCTTCTGATCAGCACATGAAGAGGAGCTGTTTGTAAACAAATAGCTTTATCTCCCAGATCGAGTGTCCCCACTGCTGCTGCTGCTGCTGCTGCTGCTGCAGTGCTCCTAGGTGGGAGAGGCAGGTGAGGGGTAGCCTAGGACTGGAGTCAGGGAGGGGAGGAAGAATCACTTATTGGGGGAGAAGCTGGCTGCAGCCTGCTGCCCAGCCAGGCAGGTGCAGGGCCTCAGCTAGCCACTGGGCAGGCCTGGAACAACAGACAGTGCGACCGGGCCCAGACTGGCTGGCCCGCCGGGAATCCTCCTGGTGGGTTCAATGGCCAATCCACCCCTGCCTCCAGTCCTTGGGTACAGTGGCAGATTTTAGTGACAGGTTACAAATTAGTAACAGTAGATCTGCGATTTCATATTTGAGTTCCTTCAGAACTCTGGGGTGAATGCCATCTCTGGCCCTGATGTCTTGCTCTAGTATTCAGTTTGTCAATTTGCCCTAGAACATCCTCCAGTATCACATTGATTTGTAACCGCTCTTCCAATTCCTCACCCATAAAGCAAGGGTTCGGCGTGGGTACCTTCCCAAACTCCTCCACAGTGAAGACTGATGCAAAGAACTCATTCAGCTTCTCTGCAATGTCCTTATCCTCCTTGAGCGCCCCTTTACTCCCTTGTCATCTAATGGCCCAACTGACTCCCTAGCAGGCTTCTTGCTTCTGATGTATTTGAAAGTTTTTGTTGCTTGTTTTTGCCTCCCTTCAAAATCTCTCTTGACCTGCCTTATTAACACTTCACATTTACGTTGCCAGTGTTAATGCTCTTTCGGAATATTTTCATTGGGACTAACCTTCCATTTCTTAAAGGATGCCTTTTTGCCTCTAGTAGCCTCCTTCACCTCCCTATTTAGCCATAGTGGAAGACTTTTGGTCTTCCTGCTTCCTTTTTTAACTTGCGGGATGCATTTAATCTGGACTTCCAGAAGGGTGCTTTTAAACAGCCTTCACGCCTCTTGCAAACTTGTAGCCCTTGCAGCTGTGCTTTTTAGTTTCTTTTTAACTAGTTTCCTCATTTTGTCATAGTCTCCTTTTTTAAAGTTGAATGCTACTGCTGTACTTCCGTTGGTCCTTCTCATTCCAGAAATTATGTCAAATGTGATTATATTATGATCGCTATTGTCTAGTGACTCCGCCACAGTTACTCCTTGCACCAGGTCCTGCATGAGCTGCTCCTCTCGTTGGTTCCAGAACCAGCTGTTCTAGGAAGCACTCATTTACGGCATCCAGAAATGTGACCTCTATGTTCCGCCCCGAGGAAGCATTCACCCAATCAGTATTAGGGTAATTGAAGTCACCCATTATTATTATGTTGCCGACTTTAGTAGCCTGTCTAACCTCTTTTAGCATTGCTTTATCAGTCTCTCCGTCCTGGTCAGGGGGACAACAGTATAGCCCTGCTGCAATACTCTTCCCCTTTATACCTGGAATTTCTATCCATAGAGATTCTAAGGAACAGTGCAAGTGCATGCCCTGAGGACTCCTCACTCCCCACCCCCTTTGGCCTCCTGTCCAAGACCCCCTTCCCTCCTCTTCCAACCCTCAGCCCCAAAGCAGCTTAGCACTATGCTATACTGCCATTCTCCAACACCCCAAACTTTCCTCTTTTCCCAGAAGAAGCATGGAAACCATGGATTATAAAAACATAAAGAAGTTTATCAAATAAATAACTTTTTATAAACTTTTAAGTAACTTTTAAAATAACAAATTACTTTAAATTATTGGACATTTTTGGGTGGAGTCCAATGGTTTTAGTGGGGACGGGTGGTTATTTGAGATGGGGGGAGAGGTTGGTGGGTGGCTGTGTGAGAGGTTGGTGGGAATGTTCCAATTCTGGGTTAGGGATGGGAGGAGACTCTCCCCAGTGAGAGAGGGGTTTTTACTCCCTGCAGGAGGGAGGGAATACACCCCCTTGTGAGAGGGGATGGGTGTGGGGATCTCCCACACCTGTCTGATGATCCATCAGGGGTGGGGGGAGGGTTGGGAACGGAGGTGGCAGGGTGACACAGCCATTGGGGGCGTGATGGGCCGGATGAGGTATGGACCCTGTGGGAGGCCAGTACATTCTTTGAGGTGGGAGAGGTGTTTAGCATCTGTTCCCCTCACAGCCCCCTAAACAGATGGTGAAGTGGCTGAGGTTTGGAGTATCCCTGACCTTGTTATGGTGCTGTTGAATACGAGATCGGTTGTGAATAAATCATCTATTGTCCAGGAGTTGATCCTGGACCAGGCGGCCGATCTCTTGTGCATTACGGAGTCCTGGCTGGACACTGAGTCGGGGCTTATCTTGACTGACCTTGTTTATTTATTTATTTTTATTTATTTATTATAAAATTTGTATGCTGCCCCCTCCTGCTAAAAGCAACTCTGGGCGGCTGGGTACTCCATACAGCATTAACCAAGCTGGAGGGCCAGGGAAGCAGTGTAGCCATTATTTTTACGGAGTCATGGTCCATTAGGAGGTACCCTTTGCAAACTACACCAGATATTGAGGGCCTCTACTTTGTGATTGTGGCTGGAGACAGATTAGGGCTGCTGTTGGCCAGGCACCCTCCTGTACAGCAGCATGTCTACGTGATGTAGCAGAGCTGGTGTTGGAGGTGGTCTTGCAGTCCCCGAGGGCAGTGGACTTGGGGGGCTTCAACATGCACGCCAACACCAGACTTCAAGGTGCAGAGCATGAGTTCATGGCTTCCATGGCAAGCATCGGCTTTTCTCAGGTAGTGGTCAGCCTGACACATGGGGGGGACACACGCTGGATTTGATGATTTGCATCATCCTTGAGGTGGGGATCAGTTGGTGCGGGACATGTCTTTGGTCCCTTTGTCATGAACAGATCACTACCTCCTATGGGCCTGTCTCCTGTCGCATGTATCAGGGTTAGGGGACGCAGAGCAGGGAGAAACGGCCGCATGCCGCTCGGGGGGGCCGAAGGACAGCCAAAACCCCCCGTCACGGGGAGCCCCGAGCAGCCTTCCCCGACGGGGCCTGAAGCCCCAGGAACCCAGGCCGAGCCCAGAACAAACCCCGCCCCCGTAGAAACGCCGAGTCCCTCGTCGGGACAGGGGGCGGGGCTAGAACAAGCACCACGCCGCTCTGCGCGCTTGCAGGCGCGTAAAGAGGGCGGGGCTTAGCATTTATCAGACTGCCGGCGTAGCTCCTCAGTGCCGGCGATCAGTGCAACTGTGAGGCTGGCCCTGGGAGCGAAGACGTGCGCAGATTGTTTAGAGCACCATTCCTGAACAAAGAGTATTCAGAGCGACTGGAGAGTGAACGGAGAGTGCTTGGTGCGAGACTGAGTGAGTGAGTGACCAGTGGGTGGGGTGGAGCGTGGGAGGGGTCGGGGTGTGGGTGTGAGCACTAGTCCTTGTTGTCTACAGGTTCCCCGCCCTCGCAGCACTTCATTTCCTACCCCCTTGTGTATGTGTGGAGTTCTCCCCCTGTCCCCACGACCATCCTTGGGTGCTTTCCCCGTACCTATCACTACCTTCCTATCACCTGGTGTGTTAACCCCTGCACGACTGAGTGGATACACGAGTGAGAACAAGCAGGGGCCGTGCCCCCTTGGGGGGCTTGTAGAAGGGCTGCACACACAGCTTGCAACGTGCCTTACCCCTGTGATGATACGGTCCCTTTCCTTAATAGGATATTGGCCACACCGAGACCTGAGGGGTACTTTTTCCACGTGCAAGTCTGTGTGCACCGTTCTCCCCCGGGAGTCTCGTTCAGTGCGAGTGCAGGGCGTGGGATTGGCTGGGTCTGTGTTTCCCTTAAAACCCCATCCCCGTCACAGCATGTTGACCGCCAGAAAGGTGCAGAACTTGTTTGGGTGGTCCACCCCCGGAGACTTACGGATTCTGACAGTTTCCGGAAAGCTCGGGGAAATACCCTTCAACCTTGACGGTCAACCTCTCAATGACCTTGTAATCTTTTGAAACACCTTGTTGGCTCAGGCTATCGATCGGTCGGTTCCCAGGCATCTGCTCCCAGAGCATTGGAGGCACAGATCCCCATGGTTCACAGGCGTTCTGCGTCGGCTGAAGCAGGAAGTGTGGCAGTTAGAACAACGGTGGTGTCGGACCCGTACTGAAGATGGCAGATTGCGGCATAAAGCTAGTTTGATTGCCTGTGCTGTGGCTGTACAGGCAGCAAAGAAGGATTTCTTTGCTGGCATCATAGCGTCTGCGAAGTGTCATCCAGCTGAGCTTTTCTAGGTGGTGACGGGGCTGGTCAGTCTGGCCTGTCTCCACCTGGAGCTGGAATTTTCCAGCACTCACTGTGACAAGTTTATTGAATTTATTTATTTGTAGCGCGGTCATAGACCATGGCATTCTGTGACAAGTTTATTGACTATTTTGCAGATAAAATCGCTCTCATTCACCACTGCTTCAGTGCTGCACTTGATGCCTTGTCCTGTTTTGTGGGAGCAGTTTCAGCCTGTGTTGTCCACTGATGCCGAGAATGTCCTGAGATCTGTCAGGGCCACGTTTTGTGAACTAGATCTATGCCCATCCTGGCTCGTTAAGGCTATCCGGGAGACATTGGGGCCATTGCTGGCCGGGGTAGTCAGTACCTCCTTACAAAAGGGCTGGGTGCCTCAAGGAGGCCCTAGTGCACCCATTGCTCAGGAAGCCATCTTTGGACATTGACTCCCTTGCCAGCTATTGGCCGGTCTCTAACCTTCCCTTTTTAGGGAAGGTTATTGAACGGGTAGTGGCTCGGCAGCTCCAGGCACATCTGCATCGGATCAGTTTTCTGGATCCCTCACAGTCTTCCTTTCATCCGGGTTATGGCATTGAGACTGTGCTTGTGGCCTTGGTTAACGACCTCTGCCATGAGTTAGATCAGGGCCGTTCGACCCTTTTGGTCTTATTAGATCTGTTGGTTGCTTTTGATATCGTTGACCATGAGATCTTGGTGGCTCGTTTGCGGGACCGTACTGGGGTGGGCAGAATTGTTCTTGAGTGGTTCCGTTCTTTCCTGACCAGGAGAACTCAGCGTGTGGTTCTGGGGGGCTGTTCTTCGTCTCCCCGGGGGAGTTCTGGGGGGCTGTTCGTCATCTCACATTTGGTGTTCCATAAAGATCTATTCTGTCCCCTCTCCTGTCCAACGTGTGTATGCAGCTTCTGGGTGAGTTTGTGAGAGGTTCGGGGTTCGGTGTCATCAATGTGCTGATGACACACAACTTTCTCTCATTTTCAGCTGACCCAGGTCCGGCAGCCTCGTTGCTTACCTGGTGTTTGGCAGCTGTGAGGGACTTGATAAACAACTGACAAAAAAGCTACTGCATCCACAACTAAAAGTATATGGAAAAAATGTATATCAATTACACAAATTGGTTGTGCACCCTTCCTCAGGGGTATCATGTAAATATATCTGTAATTCAAGAAAGAAAACAAATTAATCAAAAATGTACATTACGATGGTACAGAGATTGGTCTTAAATGTCAATTATGGATTCAGTTCATGAAATTAATTATGTATATATAAAACCAAAACCTTTGGTACGTAATTTGGTATATTAAATAAGCAAAGATTGTTTATGGCAAAATCTTCTATATTCTTATTCTTAAACGCCAATTCTAAGTAAGTGTGGTTTTTTGTATATAAATGATAAATTGATTATGTATAAAAAAGCCAAAAGCTGCCATATATATTCATGTAAATATGTTTATATCTCCAAATGTTACTTTCAATCTACTGATTTACATTAAAATAAAGCTTTTTGATGAACTATTCCAAGGAAAAACACCAGATATAGATATACAAAAATAGCAAGAATCTCTTGAAAAGTATTGGTACTTACAATGGTATGCCATTCAAAAAGGACCTGCAAGGTTCACGTGTGAGGAGTTACATACAGTCTTGGGAATTTCTAAAGGGAAGGCATACATTATTGACCAAATCGTCATGTCTGTTTGCTTCCCGACAGAAGCTCCAAAGACTAAATTCCTACCTGCATATAATCCAAAAGATTATTTATTGGTTGCTCACTCACTACCAAACTGCTTCATGGGGAAAAAATATATAAAAATATCTATTGACCAAAAGCATATTCTTTGAAGGTCAAACCCCATTTGTGTGTCTATCCTAACCCCTACAATGCCTCTTGTAAAATCAAACATTCAACAATCTGGACCAAGCCAGGGTTCAATCAAAATTATCAGTATACCCATAGGCAACCAGGACTCTTCTACTCCAAGACCCATTTGAAAGTTTACAGGCTATTATTAAAAAATTAATTAACTAGAAATATTTTTAAAAAGAACACACACAAAATATACCTTTCTGAAGTGGACTCTATGGGTGTTTTCAGACATGACGCTAACCCCAGTTTAACTACACTTTAACCACACTTGAACATTTCTTATGCATGTTGCAGGGCTGCATAGGGTACCAGTACAGCTGAAACATGCATAAGAAATGTTCAAGTGTGGTTAAAGTGTGCTTAAACTGGGGTTTGTGTCATGTCTGAAAACACCCTATGTGAGCTTCTCTCGCAGCTTGACAATCCTGCACAACTTTGTATTTGCAAACCTGGTGAACTGTGAATTTCAGGGAGTATATACCTTAACTCCTCTAAGTGTCTCCAGGTATTCTAAAGCTCGACCAATCACATTTCAGGCTTTAGTATTTGCTTATTCTTATCCATAGTCCCATTCACTCAGAACGCTATAGGCAACCAGTGCAGAGCTCGGAGCGCTAGTGTTATGTGCTCCCTACAGCCCGTCCCTGTCAGAAGATGGGCCGCCACATTCTGCACCAGTTGCAGCTTCTGAACCATCCCCGGGGGCAGCCCCGGGTTGCAGTAATCCAGCTTCGAGGTGATGAACGCATGGATGAGGGTGGCCAGGTCAGAGTCCAAAACATATGGCCGGAGCCTTCGTACAAGATGTAGCTGGCGAAAGGCTCCCTTCGCCACCGCCTCTACCTGACAATCCAGCCAAAGGCTGGAGTCCAACAGGACTCCAAGCTCCGGACCTGGGGAGCCAGTGGGGGGGGGGTGGACCCCTCAACAAGGGGAGCCAACACCCTCGTCGCCCGACCCACCAACATAAGCTCTGTTTTATCAGGATTCAGTCTCAGTCTGCTCCGCCACATCCAGTCAGTCACTGCCTCCAGGCACTGGGAAAGTACCTAGACTGCAGGGCCTGGGTCAGTTGAAAAAGAGAGGTATAGCTGGGTGTAATCAGCATATTGGTGGAAAGGCACACCGAACCGTCTCACAACCTCCCCCAGGGGTTGCATATAGATGTTAAACAATAATGGAGACAAAATAGAACCTTGCGGTACGCCGCAAGAGAGGTCCCAGGGGCTAGATGTTTCAGCCCCCAACACCACCCGTTGGCTCCTTCCTTCCTGAGAGCAATGAGCGGAACCATCCAAGGACCATCCCGTCCACGCCCCCCCAGGAACTGCAATCGTCTCAGCAATAACTCATGGTCCACTTATCAAAAGCAGCTGAGAGATCTAACAGGATGAGTAGTGTTGAATGCTCTGAATCCATCTCTCGGCGGAGGTCGTCCACCAAGGCCACCAATGCTTGGTGCCATACCCTGGGCGAAACCCCAATTGAAAAGGGTCTAGAAAACTGATGCCATCCAGGTGACCCCGGAGTTGCTGGGCCACAACCCGTTCAATAACCTTCCCTAAAAAGGGAAGGTTAGAGACAGAATGGTAACTGGCCGGTGCACACTGCCTCCTTGAGGCAGTCTGGCACCCTACCCTCCCGAAGGCAGGCATTGATCACCCCTGCCAGCACTGGCCCCAGGGTCTCCCTGGAGCCTTTCACCAACCAGGAAGGGCATGGATCTAATTTGCAAAAGGTGGCCCTAATAGACCCCAGGACACCCACGGCATCAGCCGGCATCACTTCCTAAAACTGATCCCACAAAGATGAACCAGACGTGGCATCCATAACCCCAAGTTCTCCTTCCTCTGCATCAATCCCAGCTCTGAAATCGCACTGAATCTGAGCGATCTTCTCTGCAAAGCAGGTGACAAACTCCTCACAGCGGGCCTGGGATATCTCCCCCTCCAGGCGGAGGGAGGCTGGACTGACCAGCCCCCTCACCACCTGGAAGAGCTCTGCCAGATGCGACTTTGCAGCAGCTATGAGGGCGGCAAAGAATTTCTTCTTTGCCACCCTCACGGCCACAGCATGGGACCGCAAATGGGCCCAGTGCTGTACCCGATCAGATTGAACGTGTGTCGCTCTAACCACCGTCCCTCCCACTTCATACTCCGCAACTCCTCAGTAAACCAAGGAGCCCTACGATGACGGAGCAGTGGCAGCAGACGCCTCGGAGCCACCCGGTCGATGGCCCCCTCCAGCAAGATGTTCCATATTTGGACGAGATCATCAGCTAAGCGGCCATCAAGGTCCAAGGACACCTTCTCCAGTGCGTCTTGGAACCGTTACAGTTCCATCAGCCTCTGGGGGCGGACCATTCTAATAGGTCCCACTCCTTTCCGGGGGCTATTGTGCACTAGGGGTCTGGTCTGCAGGAGGGTAATGACTATTCTTGTTCTTATTTTGAACCACCCCAAGCTGCCAGAGGCAGGAGGGGGCAGGATAAAAATAACTGTAAAAAATAAATAAAATTATTTTTAAAATAATTTTTAAAGAATTTTTTATTTCTTCTACTGCCTGTCCCTTTCGAGGGCAGGTGGATGCATTCGCTTGGGTAGTGGGACTGATGTGGGGACATTTTCCCCATCATCCTCCCATGGATCCACCGGTGGAGGAGTGTTAATGGAAGGTGTGCTGGAATGACTAGTGGGAGTGGTGTGCCTGGCCCAGGAATTGTTGACAGGTGAGTACAGCTCAGAGAGGGCTCGGTTGCTTTCCCTGGGGGTGGATTTCAGGGGAAACTCCATCCACCTTCCTGCCCCAGTGTTTCAGCCTCCGCCCGCCCTTGCTGCTCAGGTTACCAACTACCATTCCCACCCGAAAGGAAGTGGGAATGAGTACCTGGCCTATTATGCTGCTGCTTGTGCAGTTGCTGCAGTGGGATTTAAATGCCACACAGTTCTCCTCCTGTGATCACTGTAGAGAAGCGAAGAACATACAGAAATCAAGCACCGCCATTTGTGTCATCCCTTCTGCCCACCATTTTAGATTCCAACACCCACCCACCCCCACCAGCCCACCACCCCCCACAGTAACAACCCCCCCCCCCCACATAATTAGATAACAATAAATGGAAGCCTTTATCATGCAGCTGTGTAAACGCAAACAACCCCTCCCCCACGTGCATTAACTTACTACTGTCCTCCACTACCTCCTCTACAAAGGTGGCAGCCGGGTCCTCGGTGCCCTCCACCAGAACCTCCAGTTGCTCCTAAAGAAGGGCTGGCTCTCAAGTTTGAAGGGATACACCGTGAGAGTCATGATGTCCATGTCTGCATCAACCCATGTCTACTTCAGGGTGGGACTAGGCATGGAGGGATCTCTGCTGGTAGTCAAGGCTTCCATGGTGGGAGCAGGAGATATTGGAGTGGGAGCGGTTGCAGCAGGACCAGGCAGTGAGGGAGCCATATCCACCTGCTTCTGGTCCCTGGCAAAGGCATAGCCATACAGGCAGGATGCCACGCTGGCTCCATCTATACACTGAAAACCAGTCCAGGAGATCATAGTAGGGTGATGTTTGCCTCCCACAACTGGAAGCAAAGTTTTTGTCCCTGATTTACTCATATCTGCACCTCAAGTCCTTGACCCACTGCCGGCACTGGTTCATGTTCCATGTGTAACCTGGCTGTGCCATATGGACTGAGATTTCCTGGAATACTGCCTCATTCCTATAACACTTCACCAGTTGGTATTGGACCTTTTGCTCCCCGCATAGAGTGATGAAGGCCTTGGTCTCTTCCTCAGTCCAGGGAATGCAGCATTGGCGGGCAGATCGTTACGCAGAGTGACTGCAGTTGTGTGATAGTGGTGCTGGCTGTTGCCTGTCTGTCTGTCTGAGCCATGGTCGTGAGCTGAGAGAACACATGTTTGAAAATGGTGCAGGTGGACTTTTAAGGCAGATGTTGGCTCCTTCCTTCCTGTGAGAGTGGAAAGAGGGGCAGGAAGTGGTTGCTCCTCAGAACGTTCTAGGCTTTTCGTCTACGACTTCATGGTGCCAGCAGACCTGTGCGTAGCCTAATTGACAGGACACGTACACGTGGGTGCACATTAGCCCGCATTCATTGCACAGCAGGCTCCACATGCCCTGGGACCCTGCTGTGAGTGAACGCTGCATGTCCGGTGGGTGGTGGCCATGTGGCTGGTGGGGGTGAGCACCTAATAAACAGGCAGGTGGAGATGCACCAGGTGTGGACTACTGTCTCATTTCTTAACACAACTCTTTCAGTTTGTCCCCAATGTGCATATAGCTGCTTTGCCTACTCCCCTGTGTGCACAGTCTCATGGCAACTGTAGGTAAGACAGTGGGACCTAATTCCTCTGTATTTGGGTTGGTTTCAACCAGAAGACGCTTTATAAAATGTGTTTAAAAATGCACTCTGCATTGTTATTCTAGAAGGTATTCTTTTAGGAATCAGTAAGTTGAATATTGGACAAATGGAGTCCAGGATCCAATTCATGGCTGCCATTGCCATTGTATATCCCCTAAACACCCTTAATTTGAAAATACTCTTTCTCCCATGCTCTGTTCACAACCAGTGCCCAAATAATCATTTTGGGGTATGATCCTGCAACTGTTTAGCATGAGTGCTAGCAATTAATACTGGCACAAATCCCATTTCATATATATATATTATATGTATTTTATTATTTGTAAGTTGTAAGCCGCCCTGAGCAGCCGTTGGCAGGAGGGTGTGGGTTAAAAATATAACTAAATAAATAAATATTCTGGTTCCATCCCTGGCAGTTAATTCCTGAAGCCTTCCCAAGTGGCCAAATTTCAGACTTAGATTTGCACTGTATTCTCTTTTGAATATGGAGATGTATTTTGCTTATTGAAGTACAGTCCTGTGCCATTGACATGTATTGCGGAATATCAGTTACCACACATTTCCAGTTCTGGAACATTTTTGTTACTCAACTGAAGCATGCAAATATCAACAGTTAAATATTGTTACATCAGTTGATTTTCACAGTGTGTCTTCGCAAGTACATTTTCTTTTATCCCATGTTTTTTAAGCAGGGGCGGTGGTCCTGCCCCTGCTTAAGAAACCATCTTTGAACACTGTCTCCCTGGCCAGCTAGAGGCCTGTCTCTAACCATCCCTTTTTAGAGAAGGTTATTGAACGGGGTTATTCCTTTGCTCGACAGCTCCAGGCTCATCTTGACACTATCGGATTCCTGGACCCTTTTCAGTCAGGTTTTCATCATGGGCATGGCATGGAGACTGCGCTTGTGACTTTGGTTGATGATCTGGCCTTGAGATGGACAAGGGGAATTCTACCTTGTTGATCTTGTTAGATCTTTAAGCAGCTTTGATACAGTTGATCATGGGGTGGTGTTGACACAACTGTGGGACTTGGTGGCACAACCACTCTTGAGTAGTTCCACTCCTTCCTGTCAGGGAGGACCCAGCGGGTGCTGATGGGCGATTGCTCGTTGTCCCCACAGGACTTCCCCTGTGGTGTCTTGCATGGTTCTATTCTGTCATCTCTCTTGTTCAATGTGTAACTGAAGCCGCTTGATGAGGTCATTCAGAGGTTTGAGGTGAGATGTCATCAATATGCTAATGACACTCAGTTCTACTTCTCTTTTTCATCCGAACCAGGTCCCTCAGTCTTGGTGCTTACTTGATGTCTGACTGCTTTAAGGCATTGGTGAGGGTGAGCTGATTTGAAGCTGAATCTTGACAAGACTGAACTGATTATGGTTGGCCAGTCTTGTGAATTGGAAGGGATTGGGACACCTGTTATTGATGGAGTCCAGCCCCCTCTGGACAATCAGGTTCACAGTCTTGGAGTGCTTTTGGATTTGGTGGTGGCCAGGAGTGCTTTTCACCACCTCCATCTGGTGCAATATCTGTGGCCTTTTCTTTCTGATTCAGATCTGGCCACTGCCATCCATGTTTACATCACTTTGAGGCTAGATTACTGCAATACACTCTATGTGGGGCTGCCCTTATGGTTGTTGAGATGCTGCAACTAGTGCAGAATGTAACCACTCATCTTCTTTTGGGAATGAGTCACTAGCAGGACATTACACCGGTACTCCAAAGTCTGCACTGGCTACCTGTAGCTTTTCGGGCACAATTCAAGGTGCTGATTTTGACCTTTAAAGACCTAAACAGTCTGTATTCCATATATCTGAAAGACTGCCTATCCTACTGGGTTCCATTGTGGCCCCTACGGTCAGCTGGGGGCACCCTCTTGTGGGTTCCATTTGTTACACCAATCCGTGAGATGGGGGTGTGCAGGAGAGCGTTCTCTGTTGCTGTCCTAGTTTTGTGGAACTCTCTTCTCCAGGAGATTTGCTTGAGCCTGAGCTCAACTGAATCCGGAGGTGGTGTAAAACATTTTTATTTGAAAAAGCATTTGGCAGGCAGGGATAGGGATTGGTTGGGTTTTTGGGTATGGTTATGAGGGAGGGTGGGAGTTTCGAGGGACAGTGAGGGTTTTTATTGTTTGGGTTTTATTATTGTTGTTTATTAATTGTAAGCCACCCTGAGCCTCTATCGGAAGGGCAGCATATAAATTTGAATAAAAATAGCCTCTTGTTTTGGAGTTCTGAGTCACTCAAACTGTCTTCTGCAATAAGTCAGTTATGTACACATTACTGTAGGACAACCCTGACATACACAGGGTTGCTGAATTTTCCTCCTTACACCTCCCTTACTCCTTAGCTAAATACCTACGTATGACTTCTTTTTTTAGAACGCTGTAACTATCAGATACACTAATTAAAGGGAAATCAAAGTATTCATTTGGAAGGCTAGGGCAATACTTAAGAATCTATCAGAACCATATTTGACTTCTTAAACCATATAGTCACCAAAATTCCTTGCTCCTTATTTACTTCCTTCTAATAAGAAACTCCTATAAGGTTTTGAAAATGTTGCTAGATCAACTTTTCTTGTTTATGTGACATCCCCTTCCTGTGTAAGAGCTTTTGCATTGCACCAGCATCCTAAAGAGATTTCCCCTACAAAGGTAGACTAGAAATTCTCTAATGTTGTGCTTTAAGTTATCGCCTTATTCTTTCCCTTAACTTTTCCATAAAACTGTCATTTCTTTCCACTTTTGTTCCACAAGGTGTTTGTAAAAAGATCCTTTAATTAGAGAAGCGCAGAGTTTTGGATAATTGATTCCCTTCTGTTAACCTATTTCCTGCCTGTACCCCACAGTCTTTGTATAGTTTTGATACAGTTGATCATGAGGTGTTGTTGACACAACTGCAGGACCTGTTGGAGGTGTGCGGGATCGCTCTTGAATGGTTCTTCTTCTTCCTGTCAGGAAGGTCCCAGTGGGTGGGGATGGGCAATTGCTCATCATCCACTCCCCTCCTGTGGTGTTCCACAGGGTTCTATTCTGTCTCCCTTCCTGTTCAATGTGTATCTGAGGCTGCTGAGCAAGGTCATTTGGAGGTTTGGGGTGAGATGTCATCAATACGCTGATGACACCCAGCTCAACCTCTTTTTTTCATCCAACCCAGGCCCTGCAGTCTCATTGCTTACACAATGCCTGGCTGCTGTTGGGGACTGGATGAGGTCAAGCCAATTGAAAGTGAATCCAGACAAGACTGAAGTGCAGCTCTTGGTCAGGAAATGGGCTCGAGGGACCATTTGAAAATTGCTCAACAGTTCTTCCAGCTGGTGGAGGATCAGCCAGTGAATGTGGGACTGGACTTTGTGCCTTTTACTGCAGTGGTTCCCAAGCCTTTGGTCTGCATAACCCCATTTTGAGACTTCAATAGAGTTCCTTTGCCCCAGACAGCAACAAAAAGCATGTAAAGTGTACAAGATACCTGTTGAGAGCATGATCTTATCTGCAAATGGTGTGACCACACCTAGGTCCCTACCCACAGATTGGAAAGGTTTGTGGAGTTTGGGGCTGTATGTGGCACGTGCCAAAGGGGCACGGCCAAAGCGACATGCCCTTCAGTTGGGACTGGCGGGTGGGACCAGAGAAGGGGGTTGATGTCATTATGTGGTGGTGGCGGAGGGAATTAAGTTATAGAGGTATGTATCCTCCTGGTGAGAGCAGGAGGAGAATGTGGGGTGGGGGCTCCCCCTTGGTATTGGTACAGGAGAGGATGGGAAGGAATGTGTACAGGATAGGTAAAGTGGATAACTGGTTCTAAGGCTGCTTTTAGACAAGACAAATGTGCGCATGATTGGTGAAAAATGTGCGTGTTTTAATGCTCGCTTAAACACCTAAACCGTTTTAAATGCGCATTTGCCATGATCGTGTAAAAGCCAAAACCATTTTGAATGCGTTTTTTAAATAATGCGCATTTTTTAAAACCGGTTTTGGCATCCCCCAATCATCAAAGGGGAGTGCAGGATATAAATTAAAGGTGAAAAATGAAGTGATGATGGTTGGCTGACCCTATGACCTGAAGGGTATTGAGACTCCTATTGTTGATGGTGTCCAGCCCTCTTGGTCAATCAGGTTTGCACCCTCGGAGTGCTTCTGTACCCCTTGCTGCGCTCTACATGAGGCTGCCATTGATGACTGTTCGGAAGCTGCAGCTGGTGCAGAATGCAGTGGCTTGGCTTCTTTGGGGAACAAGGCGCCAAGAGCATATTACGCTGGTGCTCCAAAGTCTGCTCTGACTGCCTATAGGTTTCAGTGCACAATTCAAGGTGCTGGTTTTGACCTTTAAAGCCTTAAATGGTCTGGGCCCCATTTATCTGAAATACCACCTGTCCTTCCATGCCCCATTACATCCCCTGCAATCGTCCGGGAGCGCCTCCCTGTGTGTACTGTCTGTGTCGCTGCCCCAATATTGTAGAACTTCCTTCCACTGTAGGTTCAGTTGAGTCCAAGCCTGAGCATCTTCTGGAGGCGGGGTAAGACTTTTTTGTTTGAAAAATCATTTGGCGGGTGGATTATGGTGGGTGGTTTTGGGGTAGGGTTTTGAGGGGGTCGGGGTATGGGAAATGGGGAAGATGGTATTGGGTAGTTCTGGTGGAAGGTTGTGGGAGGGTTTTTATGTAGGAGTTTTATATATTTTTATTTTTGCAAGCTGCCCTGAGCCTTTGGGAAGGGTGGCATATAAATTTAAATTAATTAATTAATTAATTAATTAAAGGAGACAGAAAGGAGAAGGCTAGAAGATAAGAAAGAGCCTACAGGCTTGCCAGCAAGTTAAAGAAATATTGTTTGGAAATGATTTAAGGAGAACTTAGTAGCTAACCTTTTTGGCCCTTATCCAACTAACAACAAAACTGATGACAAAACACCAACTGATTTCAATGAGAGCAAGATCAGGCCGTTTCTGACACTGTAATGGGCCAGAATGTATGGAAAGATGGCATAAAAACTGACAACTGTGGAGATCAGGAAAGACTAAACGCTCTGTATACAGATTCCTGCAGTTTCCCAAACCAGGGGGCATGGTTTGCTGAGGAAACAATCAGACTAATTGAGGGGTACATGAGACAGAATAAAGGATAACAGTGGAAAAAGCAACTTATTTCTCACTAATGCTTTAAGAGAATGTCTGCAGTAGTGTTCCTTGAAAGACATTGTCTTCCTTGCTTCTGCTGCCTCCCTGACTGAGCACCTTGCTACAGATGGAGACAAAGTAGTTCAGATGATATCTTCCATTGGACCAGCTACCATTGGTGAGAACATACAAGCTTTTGGGCCACACAGGGTACTTCCTCAGTCATGTAACAAATCAGAACTTCGGACTGAGAAATGCAAGGCAGGTATATGTAGTGAAAATAATTACTTGAGAGGGAACATACTCTCGCCAACAGAAGTTGATCCTGAACTACTTTTTGTCTCTCTCTCACACATTTTGGGCCAACACAACTCCCATGCTAAAGAGACAGACAATAGCTAATTAGACCCAGTTTCTCTTCTCTGCTGCCTTACTTCCTCATCCCAGCAGAGATGTCAGAACACTTGGGATCTGGTTCCACAGAGTCATGGCCTGAGCCCTATGGAGCCCTTTGGCATGCAAACCAGCAATGGGGGGAGAGAGACTCCAGAGTGGAACAACAGAAAACAACAAAAACAGAAAGAAAAATCCTAACAGTACAAAATGCAAAATGTAAAGATAAAAAGAACCAGTAGAAGATACAAAAAATGTCCATAGGGAGAAGGATGTTTGGTGTCAGCTGACCTGAAGGATGGAGCTAAAAGACAGGGATGGGACATAGACCAGCTAATCTAGTTCAAGCAAAACTATATGGAGAAAAAAGGTCTACACTCTGTTTTACCGCTGTCACAGCTAGCTAACGTATGAGGCTCACGGTTTAAGCTGTTGCAGCACAAGGATTTAAGGGGACTGGTCTTTAAACTGTTGCCTAAAATAGTAATGCTTTGCCCCTTACTTTATGATCATATGGTTCACATTTCATGAGTGAAGATGAATAAATACAAGTTTAGCAGTCACAGAGGAAAGATTTCATCTTACTGTAAAAGTCCTGGCATTTTTTTAAAGTACGAAAGCTATGCTTAGGCCAGGAATCCACACAGCTCTGTAGAGCACACAGCAGGAACTGCAATGTTATAGTACCCCATTCAGCAAAGATGCTGTATCAGGCACAAGTAAAGTTCAGCATTGGTGTATTCCTTATTTACTAAGCAGAGATGACTCTAAAAGCCTCTTCTAGAATAACTTACTTAAAATAAAGAACACAAGGAGGGAGGAAAAAATAAGGAACAAGACATCTTCAAGTCAGAATTATGGACTGAGAAAATGCAAGAGAGTTATATGTAATGACATCATTTCGGAGGGGACATACTTTTGCCAATCAAAATTGATCCTGAATTACTTCGTCTCTATCTCTTACTTTTGGGACCAACACAGCACCCAGTTTCCTGTGCTAACAAGATGGACAATAGCTGACCGGACCATGAGTATATACAAGTATATAGTTGGCACAGTTATGTTCCTTAGCGTATGAGTATGTATTTGGCATAGTTATGATCCTCAGCATGCAAAAAGAGGCACTTGCTCCTTCTACTTGAAAGGAATAACTTGATTGGGAACCTTCGTACAGAGCTTCTTGGGCAGAGCTGCTAGCCCTGCTCCCCCCTGTCTCCCAGCCCCCAGTCCATCTGCAGAGCTTACCAGAGGTGGCAGTAGCAGCTGGATTAGGCACCCGTTCAACTTGGAGAAGCGGCAGCAGCAGCTGGATCAGGGGTAGGAGAGATGGCAGCATAAGATGGATAAGGGATGGAGCCACCTAGGGGGCGCCTCTTCCACCCCCAATTCAGTGCAGAACTTATTGGCAAGGCTGCCTAGGACAGCAAGTTGAAGAGGAGCGCCTTTCTCGTCCCAGTACGGAGCTTATTGCCAGCGGCAGCAGGGCAGCTTGATCAGGACCTGCTTCAAGTTGGCACCCTAGGCGGCTGCCTGAGCTGCCTAATGGTAGCACCGACCCTACATGCAAATTTCAAACCTAATTTAATAGTTTCCATCATTTTTTCTAGGGCTTGAAACAACGTCTTTGGAAAACTTCAGAATTTGCTGAATATTAAGGTATTCTGTTTGGAAAGGCCAAATTCTGGAGTTCCAAGAACCCAGGCCATTTCCCAGAACTTTGGGAAACTTTGGAAACCTCTGCACACGTGGGGGGCTGTTGGACAGTTGAGCTTCTTCTAGAAATGAAACGTAGTGCCATATTTGGTAGGAGGGGGGTATGGGATGGGACAATTGAGTGATGGTAAGCAAGATGGCAAGTTTTGATTGGCTGGCCAAGTCACATGGTCAGCTTTTGAATTGGCTGGCAGGACAAAATTCAAGTGTCTGCACTGCAACCATTTTTTCCATTCTCTTTGGTGAATTTGACTGCGCTGCATGCTACAGTGCTGCTGGATCTGTAAGTAATCGGCTTGTGGGGGAAAGGGATGCCTGGCCTGGTATGGTATGGTTTGGTCTGTCCTGTCCATAGGGCCAATGCTGGGGGATGGGGGTTACGTTACCCTTTACCATGCTATGCAATTTATTTATTTTTAAATAATTGGGTGCCACATTGTTTCCTGCTGCTTGGTTGGCCCTTGGCACCATCAGGAGGGATCTCTCTGTCTGGCTCCACTTCCCAAGTTTGCTTGGTCTGTTCTAGTTACTATTGCCACAGTGCCATGCCAAGGAAGAGGGGGCCCCTGGAGCAGAAGGGGTATGAATGTCTAGTTTCTTAATTTTGTGACTGCTGCTGGGGGCTGTTCTTGCTGGCTTTTTTTGGTGAGATTTATTTCTCTATGCAGTTGCAGACTCTCTTGCAGGGTTGTGTGTGTTGTCTAGGCTGTGGCATGGCACACAACAGAGCCTAATTAATTAATTGTAAAGTGTAATTTCTACTGTTCTGCCAGCTGCTTGGCACCATGAGGCCAGAATCAGACTGGGATCTCTCTGCCTGACTTCACTTCCCAAGTTGCTTGGTCAGTTCAAGTTACCATTGCCACAATCCTATGCCAAAGAAGAGGGTGCCCCTGGCGGGGAGGGGTGTGAATGTCTGGTTTCTTAGTTTTGTGACTGCTTCTGGGGCCTGTGCTTGCTGGCTTTTTTTGGTGGGATTTATTTCTCTATGCAGTTGCAGACTGTTTTGTGGGGAGTTGTATTATTCTTGAGCGAATGTCCCTTGGTAGCTTGCATTTTTGTGCACTGCTTGGTTGGCATAATGATAAAGTGAGTGTACTCACTGCTGATGGTGGGCCATGCTGTGGGCACGCTACTATTGGGGAAGGTTGGGATTTCTGCACATAGTTGCACTTTTTGGGGGTTGTCTTCTGGAGCAATTGTCCCACTCTTGCTAGCCTGCTTTTTTGGGTAGTGCTTTTCTGGGTAGTGCTTTGGCTGTGGGTTCAAGAACTTTGCAACAACTTTCCAAAGCTTTCTAACAGTCTGTGCTTTGGTCTCCGAAGTCCAAAGCTTTGGCAAGAACACTGAATTGCCTTCAAGTACTCAGACCGACTATTCGGAACTTCAAAAATCAGTCCGAATACCCGGAAGTACTATTCAGTTCAGCCCTAGTTTTTGCTGGTGTGACCCCCGTGTGACCCCATCTTGAGACTTATATATGATTCCATGACCACAGAAAGCCACAAAGACACAGAGTATGTTAAATACTGGTTGGTAATCGCTGGCCTAACTCTTATCGCCTCTGGAGGCTTCCCATGTGGAGTCCCGCATGTTTCTATGTCATACGTAGCTGGGGGGTTTGCTAATATCAGTACGCTGATGACACCCAGCTGTATCTTTGATTTTCATCTGACCCAGGCCCTTCTGTCTCGTTGTTGTCCCGATGTCTGGCGGCTGTGGGTGATTGGATGAGGTCAGGCTGATTGGAACTCAGTCCCAATTAGATGCAGGTGATTCGGGGGACGGGACGTGGGGGTCAGTGATCTTGGGGAGGAGGTTGCCCCCATTATTGGGGGTATTCATCCTCAATTTTTTCCATCTGTGCGGAGCCTGGGGATGCTCCTGGATTCACAACTGCTCCTGGATTCCCATGTGTTGGCTGTGACCAGGGGTACCTTTCACCAATTACATCTGGTGAAGAAGCTCCGCCCATATGTCTCAGACTCCAACCTCGCCATGGTTATCCATGTATTTGTCACCTCAAGGCTAGACTATTGCAGTGCGCTCTACGTGGGGCAGCCCATGGTGACGGTTTGGAAGCTGCAGCTAGTGTAGAATGCAGCGGCCCGCCTGCTTATGGGGGCAGGCTGCAGGGAGCACATCACACCAGTGCTCTGGGCACTGCACTGGCTGACTATTGTCTTCCGGGCCTGATTCAAGGTGCTGGTTTTAACCTTCTGGAGGTCCCACGATATTGACTGGCCCCTCCCGGTAGAGGTTTGCCTCAGCCTGGACCTTCTTGCCTTTTGACAAAACTGTAAAACCTGACTCTTCTGGTAGGTGTTTGGGAGGGGGGTGTTAATTGGGCATGGTAGGTGGAGGGGGATTGCTTTTGTGCACTTTATTATTATTATTATTATTATTATTAATAAACATTTATAAAGCGCCAGTAACAACCTGGCGCTGTACAGAACATACAATCAGCTGCGGTCCCTACCTGTGGCTTACAATCTAAAAGACAAGGAGGGGGAGACAAGGAGAGGGGACA
>QEPC01013002.1:5905266-5938661 GCA_003113815.1 Sphenodon punctatus | reverse complement strand
CTGGGGGCGGGCGGGCAGCTTTGGCCTGTGGCTTTGGCTGAGCCCTCCCAGGGGGTGGAGCCTCGCTCACCTGCAGGGGATGAGCCCTGCTGCTATGGCGGCTGGGGGCTTCTGGGGGTGGAGCCCTGCCGCATTGGCTTCTGGGGGCGGGCGGGGCTTCTGGGGGCGGGCGGGCAGCTTTGGCCTGTGGCTTTGGCTGAGCCCTCCCAGGGGGCACTGACCTATTGTATGTGTTTTTTATATATGCTGTTTTATATTTATATTTTTCTATTTTTTATATTGTGTTTTATTATAATTTATATTATGGAAGCTGCCATGAGTCGCTATTGGTGAGAGTGATGGGGTAGAAATGTAAAAAACAACTAACAAAATAAATTATCACTTGAAGCCTAGCACTAAAATTAGTTTACAATTTTAAAATGGCTGCTAATTTTTAAAACCTATTTGGTCATATTTTCAATCTGGGAGAAAAGTCCTTCTCCAAAGAGACAATGAGAAGGGAATTTCTATCTTTATTATTTGTTGATCCTTGGCATTGGCTGAATACCTTGTTTCTTTTCTCAGGACAGAGGTTTTCTTTGTGGTGAGGAGTAACATATGCTTATGCAGACAGCTTAGTATATTCTTGGCAAGATTCTGAATCCGCATTGTTGTGAGGGTCAGAAGTAAAATAATTCATAGATTTCTGTTAAGCTAAGTTCAGTTAGTGTCTTTTTGTTCTACGCTTTTTTCTCTTTTCAGTAGGGTAGAGTTCCCTGAAAATGGGCATGAAGCATGCATTCCTAGTTCAGGTGGCATTGTAATATTTGTATATGTTGCATAATAGAGATATAAATGGAGAACTTTGAAAATTAAGATTTATGGCATGGCTGTTCTGTACTTGCACAAGATCCATTGAGGTGAATGGGATTCAAGTCAAGGTTACGAACTAGTGCTGATGTTAAAAGGACTGAGGATCCCACTGTTAATAGGATGTTCAGTGAGGCATGGTAGGCAAAACGTTTATATCTTCTTCATGTCTCTGGCAAGGTGAGGAAGGAGAGTTTTACCTGTTGCATTAAAGATCGTATCTTTAATAACCATTATTCTCTCCTACCTGCACCTCCATGCTGTTCCCCATCCAGTACTGTCTATTTGCTTTCAGGTGGTCTAGTCCTTTGTGAGCCCCCTGATAAAGCTTACAAGGGCCAGGCTCCATTTCCACTGCTGTAGTAAATGGGCTTCTTACTGCTAAGGTTCCTCTGCTCGGGGTTAGACCAGCAAGCTGAATTGAAGCCCAGATCTTTGTGTTTAAAAAGCTGAGCAAAAGTCAGACCTGATGTAAAGAAGTACAATGATATTTTCAGTGGAGTTCTACCCACTTAACTTATACAATTTCTTAAACTGAGCCCAGCTCTTACAAGATTAACCTTGGAAGATGAATTTAAATCGTTCATCTTGTGGAAGCTTTGAGTCTGCTTGCATGACTTTGTGCCCTGTCTCTTTTCTTTAAATAGTTTAATTTTTAAAAAAAAGCTAATTAAGGCAAAGATAACTCACTGTTACCTTGTATGCAAAGTTGAGTCTGCAAAGCATCGGCACTCTTTAATACTGCTCAGGACCCAACTCCTCTTTTATACTTTAAGTCTGTTTGCCAGCATTGGAACAGACACCGTCAAATAAGAGGTCTTAAAGATTGCCTTTATAAAAGAAAAATTCAGTTTGTGTATCAATACTGCGCCTGTAATATGTATCGGGTATACAAGGTGAAAACATTCATTTCTTTGACAGTTGAGTTCAAAACATCTTCATTCTACAGAGTTAGTTAGTTAGTTACACTTATACCCCGCCCTTTCCAAAAGATTCAGGACAGCTTACAGTAATAAAAACATAATACAATCAAGTAACCTTAAAATACATTACAAAAAAAACCACCCACAGGGAGGTGCTCCCAGCCGATTGCAGGGAAGGTATTTTGGTTTAAGTTTAAGAAGTCAAATACAGTCCTGATAGAGTCTTAAGTATTGCCCTGGCCTTCCAAATAAGTACTTTGATTTCCCTTTAATTACTGTATCTGATAGTTATGGTGTTCTAAAACAAGAAGCCATACTTTGGTATATAACTAAGGAGTAAGGAAGACATAAGGAGGGAAATTCACAATCAATGTGTGTGTCAGGACTGACTGACTTACTTACTTACTTACTTACTTAGCTCCAGCTGGTGTACCTGGCACCAAGGCATGAAATTTCAGATCGAACTCCAGGAGCTGGAAAAAAAATTCAGTCATCAGATTTTATCCTGATATTACACCGTTCTTGCCTCACTTACATCCCTGGACCAGTCACCAGCTTCAGTTTTCTGGGTGCCAATGGCTCCCAGGTGCCTGCAAATTTCGTGCCCTGCCTAGCACTGTACAAACAATAGTCCTACAGTAACGTGCACATGACTGACTTATCGCAGAAGACAGTTTGAGTGACTCAGTACTTCAAAACAAGAGGCTGTCCAGCCCCCACTCCTTGTGACCTGTGAAACTTTTTTTTAAAATTATTCAAATTTACATGCTACCTTTCTCGTAGCAAATTTACATGCTACCTTTCTCGTAGCAAATTTACATGCTACCTTTCTCGTAGCAAATTTACATGCTACCTTTCTCGTAGAGGCTCATGGCAGCTCACAATTAATTAAAAAATAACAATAAAATCCAAACAATAAAAACTCCAACCATCCGTCAAAACTCCCACCCTCCCCCACAACCCTACCCAAAACCCCAACCAACCCCTATTCCCACCTGCCAAATGCTTTTTCAAATGAAAATGTTTTACACCGCATCCGGAAGATGCTTAGGCTCAGATTTAAGCGAACCTCCTACAAAACTGAGGCAGCAACCGAGAACTCCCTCTGCGCACCCCCATCCCCAGGACAAAAGTAAGCGATGGAACCTGGAAGAGAGCACACCCAGCCGACTGTACGGGCCACAGTGGAACATGGTAGAACAGGTGACCTTTCAGATATATGGGACCCAGACCTTTTAGGGCTTTAAAGGTCAAAACCGCACCTTGAATTGTGCCCAGAAAGCTATAAGCAGCTAGTGCAGACTTGGAGTGCCCATATAATGTGCTCCCAGTGACTCATCCCCAAAAGGAGCCAAGCCGCTGCATTCTGGCCGAGCTGCAGCTTCTGAACAGTCATCAACAGCAACCCCACGTAGAGCGTGTTGCAGTAATCTAGCCTCGAGGTGATGGAAGCAAGTTTGACAGCAGCCAGATCCAAATCAGAAAGAAAAGGCCACAGCCTCTCACTAGATGGAGGAGGTGAACAGCGCTCCTGGCCACCGCCGTAACCTGACAATGCAGGTGCAGCAAGGGGTCCAGAAGTACTCCAAGGCTGAGAACCTGATTGACCAGAGTGGGCTGGACTCTTATCAATAACAGGAGTCCCAATCCCCTCCAGATCACAAGGCTGGCCAACCATCATCACTTCACTTTTGTCTGGGTTCCACTTCAGTTGGTTCATCCTCATCCAGTCCCCATCATCCGCCAGGCATCAGGTAAGCATCAAGCAGGGTCTGGGTTGGATGAAAAAGAGAGGTAGAGCTGAGTGTCATCAGCATAGTGATGACACTTCACTCTAAACCTCAAAATGACCTCGCCCAGCAGCCTGAGATACACGTTGAACAAGAGGGGAGACAGAATAGAATCCTGCGGGACCCCACAGGGGAGGTCCTGAGAAGACAACAAGTAATCGACCATCACCATTCTGTGGAATCTCCCTGACAGGAAGGAGCGGAACCACTCAAGGGCGGTCCCATGCACCCCCACCAGGTCCTGCAGTCAACGGTATCAAAGGCCGCTGAAAGTTCTAACAAGATTAATAGGGTAGAATTCCCCTTTGTTAATCTCCAGGCACAGGTCATCGAACCAAGGCCACAAGTGCAGTCTCCATGCCATACCCAGGATGAACACCTGACTGAAACGAGTCCAAGAATCCAGTGACATCAAGATGAGCCTGGAGCTGTCAGGCAGGTACCCATTCAATAGTTTTCCCTAAAAAGGGAAGGTTAGAGACAGGCCACTAGCTGGTCAGGGAGTCGGCGTCCAAAAATGGCTTCTTAAGCAGGGGCTGGACAACCACAGTTTTTAGGGCATTTCAGCCTTCTATTCTTCCAAAGGGAGGCATTGACAACTGCAGACAGCAACAGCCCCAACGTCTCCCAGCTGACTTTCTCTAGCCAGGCTGGACAAAGATCTAGTTCACAACTGGTTGTCCTCATTGCCCCAGGCACCTTCCCCACATCAGTGGGTTACACTGATTGAAACCAATCCAATAATCAGGACAAAACTGAATTTCCATAACCCCAAACTCTGATTCTGCAGATAAAGTGGCAGCACCCAAGTCGTGGTGAATACAAGTGATTTTGTCTGCAAAGTAATTAATAAAAATGTCACAGTGGGCATTAGAATGACTATTTCTGGCCAGAGGCAGACTGAATTAACGAGGCCCCTCACCACTCGGAACAGCTCCACCGGATGAGACTTTGCAGACACTATGATAGTGGAGAAGAAAGTTTTTTCTTCGTCACCATCATAGCCATGGCATAGTCCTTTCAACTTCAACATGAGTCAAATGCCACCTGCGCTCTAACCACCTACCCTCCCACTTCAGCCGCCTCAAGTCCTCCATCCTCCAAAGATGTCAGAGAGCAGACTTACCCCAATAAGAGTAAAGCTGCCTAAGGCAGGGCTACCCATGTGGAGGGGCTGCACTTGCCCCGCCACACAGGGAGCACCTCTGTGGGGTCGTGTGCAGCAGGCACTGTTGTCAGTCATGAGCAGCCACGTCATTACTGGGGACAGGATCTCTGGCAGGCCATGGGAGGGAGGGAGGCAGGGCAGGGCCAGGCATCTGTTTGTGTGGCTGGCACCACAGCTCGCCCCAACCATGGCAGGAGCTCCGAGAGCAGCCCAGCTTTCTCCTGAGGAGGCAGGGGGCTGCTCATTTGCCCAGCTCTCCACACTGGCCCCGCAGTGTGGTGGCGGCAATTGCCTGCCATGGGGAGCGTGCAAGGATTGGGCCTCTGCACTCAAGGCTGCTGTAGTTTGTTGATTATTTTGCCATAGCTAATCTGTTTCTTGCTCCATGCTTTTCTTTGTTGTTGTGCAGTATTGTTTGTAATTTATTGAATGAATGAATAGATTTATTATGCCTAGCCTTTGGCCATATCAAAACATAAACAGTCAGCCTACGCATTAATGAATACAATTAATCTGAAACACTTTACAATAAAGCAGAAGAATTTGACAACCGGGTAGTATATCATCCTAAACTGGTTTAAAGGCCAAATTTTTTCCCCTCGTATGGAATACATGGACCAAGAAACATGCTATGGTCCTGATAACATTTATATCCGTACTATTCAAGAGGAAAGAAAGTATAGCCTGGTCAGATCTAACTGGGAGTTTAAGCAGTAAATCTTGCAAAAGTTCCTGCCTCAAACTATCGTATAGATGGCAGTAGAGAACTGTATGTCCTACTGTTTCACTTTCTACTGCCTCTCTATCGAAGGGACATAGCCTATTGCTAAAAGGAATTCCAGCTAAGCGCCCCTCCAAGACCTGGGAAGGCAAAGCATTGAACCGTGCAGCTAGAATAAGATTCTTCCCTCGTGGTGAGTTGTTTCCTTGTAAATAGTGGGCCAGGTGCCCCATATCAGGGGCTATCTGTAAATAAAATGACATGTGGGGAGATGCAGCAATCTTACCCAAGTCCAACTGTCTGCCTATATCACATGACCTTGTTTTAACTTCCTTGGTCAAGGAAGCCAAAGGCTTATGGGCTAGATATTCTACTGAAATGCCCATTTGTGAAAGGGAAGTCTGGATTTCCTTCTTCCAAGGATCCAAAAAGGTGTCTGCACCAAGGCTGTGTAGCAACGCTGGACAGTGTGGGTTCGAGAGTCTACACCATAGCCGTAAAGCCTGGTCAGTTGCTACTTGCTGCCAGCCCGTTTGCCCACATTCGACCCTTAGTGCTGCATAAAGGGTACCCACAGGTGCATGTAAAAGTCTCCGGAGGAACCTAGCCTGAATCGAATTTAATAAATGGGCATAAAAAGGTGCCCATAGCTCGGCCCCATACAACACTTTAGCCCTAACTTTAGCATTGTGTGTCTGAATTGCTGATTGAGCGGCAGCCCTACCAGCCCGCACAAAAAACCCCAGAATTGCCTGCGATGTGCCTTTAGTGATTAGAATACTCCGTTGGACATGTAGCTTCCAGCTGAGTGACTGATGGAACAAAAGTCCTACATAGCGGAAGCTAGACACATGTTGGAATTTTTGCCCCATTATTTCCCAAGTGTAAGTTTTCCTATTACTTGTGAAAACCATGATTTTAGATTTCAGGACCTTAAGTGTTAGCTTCATCTCTTTGCAGTATGCCATAAAGGATGCCAGCTGTCGCTTAAGGCCCACCTGCGTCTGCGACAAAAGAACTACATCATCTGCAAACATTAAGCATCCCAGGGATCTATGCCAATTTGGGTGGAAAAAACCTTGGGGCCGCCATCCGGGCAGCAACATCGTTAATATAGTAGTTAAACAGGGATGGTGCCAACACACAGCCTTGCCGTACACCCATGGTAATGTCTATAGGAGATGTCAAGTGTCCTTGTCGGTCTACCTTAATGGATAGAGAGGATTTAGTGTAGAGTGAGCAAATAAGATGGAATAACCGCCTATCTATAGTGGAAGCTGCCAGCTTGCCCCAAAGGAGTTCCTATCGATAGAATCGAATGCTGCCTTCAAGTCCAAGAAGGCAGCAAAAAGGGATCCATTTCAGGTTTTGTATTTAAAGGCTATATGATACAAAACTAGGCATAACTCGATAGTGAAGCGGCCTTGTTGGAACCCGGCCTGCTCCTCTGCAATTACTTTCTCCCTGGTCAGCCAATCTGTAAATCTTATAAGCAGATATTTGGCGTAGATCTTAGCCATGATACACAGAAGGCTAATAGGCCTATAGTTTGCTGGGTCGCTATTTGAACCTTTTTTAAAGATTGGAAGAGCTATCGCTCTTCCCCACCCTACCGGGATAGCCCCTATATTATTTATAGCTGTGAACAATGCTGCCAGGACAGGGAACCACCACTCCCTGTGTGATTTAAGAAATTCAATGTGAACCAAATCACAACCTGTAGCTTTCCCATTTTTAAATGTGTCTACTAGCTTTCCTACCTCCGCCGTGGTAACAGGCGACCATTGGGAATCTTCACTGATGTTACCCAGAATTGTTCCCTGGGTAGATGCCACTTCGCTAGAATTAAATAGGTGGCGAAAATGCTCCATCCATACACTAGGTGAAATAGGAGCTGTCGCTATTACAGGCTGGCATGAGATGTTAGTATTGACCAGTCTCCAAAATTCCCTAGAGTTCTTTTGTTCCGCTGCACGCAGGAGTTTATCCCACCGCAATTGTAGGAACTGCCGTTTCTTTGCTCTTAAAAGGTTCCTATACTCCAAGTTAAGAGAATGATAAGAAGGAGGCAATGGGGCGGCCTTGGATTCCCTATATAGCTTATACATACTAGCCAGCTCGTGCTTAATGTCCCAGCATTCCTTATCGTACGAGATCTGACCTCTTCCACTGTTTACCATAATGGTGGAGGTTGCTGTACCTTCCTTGGTGACCCTTAGATAGTGGCCACAACGATCCATAAGATGGTTATACGAGTCAACAGTACCCTGGTCCCCAGCAGATGCCAATAGTGCCTCTCTCCAGTGGAGGCATTTTGGCTCCCGAAGAAGTGCGGCTATAGTATCAGCTGGTATCCTATCCCATCTAGTGGAGCCCAAAAGCTCCATAGAGCCCCCTTCTATGGTATCCGCCCTAGGAGGATTGGGCGGGGAGAATGAAGAACTCAAAACCAAAGTCAGGGGCACGTGGTCACTAACCAGCACCTCCCCCACCCGGAAATCAACTATATATGGTATAACAGAGGCTGAGACCAGGAAGTAGTCCGCTATACTAGATCCCATGTGTCCCTGGTATGTATACTCCCCCTTAGTGTCCCCAAAACCTGAGCCGTTTAGTATATAAAGCCTATGGGCATTTAGAAAAGTGGCCAGCCTGATCCCAGATGTGTTTAATTTAGGGTTCTTGGATACTCTAGAAGAGAGTATTCCATGAGGATCCTGTGGTAGGGGATCACAGTGTTGAATGAAGGTCTGGTCGTTTGGACCGAGCCTCGCATTAAAGTCTCCTGCTATAACTAATTGGCCTTCAGGGTATTTATCTGTGAGGCTAGTTATTAGATTATCTAGGCTTGTCCAACTGGTTTGTCTAAAAGACCCTGCATTACACGGAGGTACATATACTGTGATAATGACCCACTTTTGGATGTTGGAGCGAAAGACTACAGCCATCGCTAAGGCAGGGAGTAGAACAACCTCTGTTTCTTGAAAAGGTATACTTTGGGAGATGAAGCATCCCAACCCCCCACAAGGACGACTTCGTGCATTATAGTTACTAGCTGGTAAATCGTAGGCCCTATAGCCTTCCAGTAAAAGTGGGGATTTGGACCAAGTCTCCTGGACAATTATTATCTGGAATTTCCCCACAAAAGCAAGGAAATCAGAATCTGTTTTATGTCGATCCCACCCTGCCACATTCCAAGAGCATAGGTTCAAAGCTCCCACCTGGAGTTCTGGAGATAGTCAGTGTGGTAATAGGGGACTACTATCAGACTTGGATGCAATCAGGGGATCCTCGGGTGTTGTCTGGTTGGTTGTTGGCTTTGAAGGTACTTGCTCCATATTAGCTAGTATCACTGGGAGATAGCTTAGGATGGTTGATGTTTCCACCACATCACCCAGAATAGAGGAATCAGGCAATACATGGATGGCTCCCTCTCTAATGGGAGGGGTCAAGTTGCTATTTCCCTCTCCTACAACAACTGTGACCCCCTAATATGGAGACTATTCAGGGCATCTGATGACTGAGAACCTTGACTCTGCGGGGCATCAAAAGAGTTTTGTTTACCAGGGGGTAAGATGACCAAAGAGCCCACTACTTTTGGTTTTGGCTGTTGTACTGGCGGCAAAAAAGTCCTCCCAGAGAGAGCCTGGTTAGAACGTACCTTTTGGGGTAGGGTAACTAGGTCATGGACAGCTTCAGGGGAGGGAACCCTAACCCGAGGTTGAAATATTACCAAGGGAGAAATCTGTGTATTGACATAAGTTCTGACTAGCCTAATCCCCCTAACGGCAAATACGTTAGCATTTAGCCATAAATTATCTACCAGTGCTGGCGAGCAAAAGCGAACTATTAAATGAAACATACATGAGGCCAAAGGTAACAACAAAAATCTAGAAATGAAATCAACATGAAATGGTGTACCCAGTATATGGGAAATATGACGTCGAATATGGCCCTTAGAGGACCACGGTGGTAAATGCCCTGAAGGCAATAGTGAAACATTAAAAACTAATGCCTGGGGGTCCAACTGGAGGACCCCCAGAAAATCTCTCAGCCAGTATGGCTGAAGGTGGTGCCTGGGTGCTATCATTATTATTAATAGTCTGAGTGCCTGCTGTTACTAGCAACCGAGGGGATACCCCAGTGTGACAAGGATTTTCAGCCTTGAGTAATTTAAGGGTATCAGTAATTATCCCCAACTGTAGACTTTGAAGTTCTAGCGGTATATTGATGTTCTCCAATTGAGCATACAGCTTAGAAACTAGGTCTCCCACTGCATAGCACTGGTTACCCAGTTGGTCCAAGGGGAGTTGCACCTCTTTGTTGCTAGAAGGAAATCTGAACCCCATCGGTGCCTTATCTGAAGCCAGAATGTGAGAATCAAGTTCAGGAACTAGCGGAGAGCCAGATTCTGGTATTCTTAAGGGCTCCCCCTGGCCTTCCACAAAGAATAAGGATTGGGAGTTCCCCAGATCACACTGGAGATCAGGTTCTGTGTGGGCTGCTCCTACCTTGGAAGACCATGCAAAGTCCTTCATGGATGATTGGCGAACCCTGGTTTGAGAACGGGTTTCCATCCCCTCCTTTTTCTTCTTTTTGCCCATTTCGAATTGGAGCTTGAGACTTGACCAAACAAACCCCCGGCAACGTACTGCGGCCCGGGCCCGACCGTGCACAAGGGCATGCCCTTGTGTGCAACGCGCTTAGGTGCGGCGCCCTGGTGCGCGCATACGGCGCTGCCGTAGGCTCCACAGTGAATTTAAAGGTCCAACACAGCACAGGCAATTAGGCTCAGCTGGGTCACACGGGGGGGATCGGGAAACTCCAAGGCTGCTGTTGGCGGTGGCGCTGGGGGGCTGCCCCAGCAGATGAAACAAGCCAGGAAACAGTCCAAGCCTCGCCCCAGACGCCCCGCTCACCCCTGGTCTTGTAATTTATTTGATTCTTTTAGGTTTTAGAGACCCCAATGTGGGATCAGGAGACATGTGTTTGGACTGTTGTCTTGTTGCTTAATTTAAAAAATTAAAAAAATTAAAAAAATCAACTGATTGGAAATCCAGACTGAATCTAGTATAATAATGTTGATAATTTCCAGATTACATTAGTGTTGAATTATAAACTATGAAAGCCAGTTTGATGTGATATAACATGATGGAAAACCACTAATACTGTCCAAAAAACAGACATCAGACGTGCCAAAGCAGGGAAAGCAGAATTCATGGTTATTTTAGTTTCCTATTTATTTAGGAATTTGTCAGGCACAGCAGTCAACAGTTTTCTCAGACTGTTTCAGGTTAGTTCAGCATATCCCTGCCTTAAATCCTCTCCTGCAATGTGACTCCCATTGACTGTGAGGGCCCTTTCGGGGAAGACCTAATCACCTGTGTATTCCCCTGTGGATGTGTGACCTTTGTCAACAAGCGATTTATGATTCCCAGAATGGGTTTAGATCGAGGACCAGGTCTTCCTCTTCTGTGAGATGTCAGCATAGTTGCAGTCCATTAAAAAAACTGCTGCATGTCATTAGGGAAATAAGTGCATCGTTGCTTTATGAAGGGTCTCTCAGATTATCACTTCATTGCGCTAAGGGAAGCATTCAAATCATAACAGTATCAGCACACAACAGAATTTCTGGATTTCCTGCCATCAACAAATAAAAATACTTGGAAGAAACATTTATTTCCTCCTCTCCCCTCTCTTTCTCTTTTTTTAAAGTGTCAACTGCATTCATGGAAATTTATGCTTCTTTTGCTTATTGCTTTCCTAGACTGTGTGACTTATACAAAACAGCAGAGGTCACTGTTCTCATTATGAAATCTGCTGTGCCAATATACTGAGGATTTTGCAATCTGAAATCTCTTAATCATAGAATATTAATAGGACAAACTAGGTATAATCAGTTTCCAACTTTAGAGTTACAAATGAAACCAAATAGCTGCTCAAAACTAGATATTTTCTATCTGAATGGCTGTCATTAAAAAGGCACAGCATATTGGTAAAGTGTTTAGTGAAGTATAGTGAAGACTACCTAAAACAGTTTGAATTGTCATTTTATTAAATTCATACTTTATTTTCCATTCCTCATCCTTTCCTGTTCTTGCTGGAAATTATGATAGAAGCTCTGGGTAAGGTTCTCTAAAGTTACTAGGTGACCAAGCACTTAGAAGCACGGCCAGATCAAGCATTATTCTTACTGCTCTACAGCATAGCGGGCCCCCACCCAGAAGGTGCTCACATTTACCTAGACTAAATATTGATATAAATTATGGAAATTAATTGCTATTATTTTAATTTCATATGGCAATAAGGCCACTAATAGTCGAACAAGCCACATATTTTGAGTACCCTGTTTTTTGTGAGTGTGTGTGTGTGTGTGCGTGTATTATTGTAGATGTGTACCCCCCACCCTTTTTCCTAAAGGCCTCAGGGCAGTTGATTTTTTTATTTTACAGTTTATATCCCACCCCCTTCTGCCTGACAGCTGCTTGGGGCAGCTTACAATTTTCATTAAAAAGATAAAATACAATAAAATGTACACCAACCATAATATTAATAAAATCAGCATTCATAAAACAGTAAATAGGTATCCTCAAAAGAAAAAATAAATCCCACTCTCATTACCCTATCCACGCTCACCCAAATGCCCAACGAAACAGCCTGGTCTTGTATGGTCTTCAGAAGGGGGAAAGATCCGGGGACAGACTAACCTACACCAGGAGGTTCTTTACTGAGTTATTTGCAGAGAAATAACACTATACAATACTGAAATCCCACATCAACACACAAAATGGTTTACACTTAAAACCCCAATAAAGGTGTATGAAGATATCTGTATGGGTACCCCAAACTGGTCATATGTGGTACTGTCTTGTTTAGAAACACCCTAGATCTCTGAAATACCATCAGATTGTTCATTGATTGTACAAGTGAAAGTAGGGTACTAGATGTAAACTTAACTGATTAATTTGTGAGTAAACTTTTTGTAAAAAAATCCCTTCTTAATTTGGACCTGATTTAGTTCTCTCATGGAAATACTGGATAATATGTTTAATAGAAATGTCTCCTTACAAGAAAAATTCTTTTGGGCTTAACTAATGAGTATGAATCTCACTGAAAGTCATAGGGTGATTTCAGACGTTATGCCGGGCCCCATTCACCACGGGCCGTGGGGTGGTTCAGACCACGGCCCGGGGTAAAGGGGCACGCCAACAGACGTGCGCCACTCCACCCCGGGCCGCGGGGACTGGCAAACCACTGCCCGTGGTGAATGGGGCCTGGCGTAACGTCTGATGGGGAACCACAGCTCCTGGAGGGGGCAGGCCGGGTGGCGCAGTGTGCTGCCGCACGGCCCCGCCCCCTGCATTGCACAACGGCCCTCCCCCCGCCGGACGGGCAGTGAGGGCAGCCAGTCCGGCCCCACTCGCCATCGCGTTCGGAGGGGGAATGAATTATATCACCGGCAGGGGTGAGTGAACAGAAGTTACGTTGCATTCACCCCTGCCGTGGTGGCCATTCACCACACTTCTGGACCCGCTTGCGTCCTCGGGTCCAGAAGTGTGGTGAATGCAAACGCGTTCCGCGTTTGACTGTGGTGAACATCTGGCGGGTAGCAAACAGATGTTCACCACAGTCAAACGCGGGCCACGTTTGAGTGTGGTTCAGGCATGGTGAACCTTGGATTCGTCATGTCTGAAATCACCCATTATTATTAAGGAAGACCAGCGGCAGTGTACTGGAAAGTTTATGAATGCTTAGGTTCTGATCATCAAATATCCCCAAAGACAATGGAGGACATTACACTAAAAAGAATCTCAAATTGGAAATATCATCTAAATAAAGTAAATGTGAAAAGTAGGGCCGGGACAACCGGATCTTCCGGTATCTGATAATGCCGGTACTGGGCGTACCGGCATTATCGGATTTGGCCCGGTAATCCGGCCCGGTTACCGGATTCCGGGTACCGGATTTTTTTTTACATTGCGGCCATTTAAATGAATGGCCGCAATGTAAAAACCGCACCAAAAACCCGCGTTTCCCTCCCCGAGTCCAGGCTGCGCGGGTGGAATGGGGGACACCCCCCATCCACCCTGCCCAGCCTGGATTTTTTTAAAAAAATTCCCTTAAGTGACTCTTCGCCGGCAACCCAGAGCCAGCCCAGCACCAGCGGCCATCCCAGCAGTAGCCGGTAAGTATTAGACCTGTACTGTATGATCCCTGGGGGGGGGGTTAACACACACCCCCCAGGGATCACCCTACTTCCAACAAGTTCCCAGGATCCTACCTTCCAGTTCAGCTCCGGGTGGCGGCGGCGGTTCGGCAGCCTCAGCGCCGGCTGTGGCTGCCGGCTTCAGACGCTAGTAGGCCTACCGGGGAAACCCGGAAGTTCCCCGGAAGGCCTACAGCGTCTGAAGCCGGCAGCCACAGCCGGCGCTGAGGCCTCCGGACCGCCGCCACCCGGAGCTGAACTGGAAGGTAGGATCCCGGTGGGAACTTGTTGGAAGTAGGGTGATCCCTGGGGTGGGGTGTTAATCCCCCCCCCCCCAGGGATCATACAGTTCAGGTCTAATACTTACCGGCTGCTGCTGGGACGGCCGCTGGCTGGGCTGGCTCTGGGTTGCCGGCGGAGAGTCACTTAGGGGAAAAAAAAAATTTAAATCCAGGCTGGGCAAGGTGGGTGGGGGGTGTCCCCCCTTCCACCCACACAGCCTGGGAGGGGGAGGGGGGAGGAATTTTTGTATTCCATTGATTTCAATGGGGACAGTTCCCCATTGAAATCAATGGAATAAATCCGGTACCGGTATACTGGATTTAATCCGGGAATCCGGTTTTTTGGAAACCGGAATCCGGTAAATCCGGTACCCGGTAATTGCCCTGGGGTCCCACCTCTAGTGAAAAGTGTTAGGCTTAAGAGGAACATCTAATTATTCTTATTATATGGGAATCACAACTCCACAGTATATATTTTAATACTCCAGTGAACGTTTGCATGTTTTTGATGTAGAAATACTTAAACCAAACTTCATTTAGGATTGGTTTAAAGGATGGTTTTACAAAGTTGCTTGTTAAACTTCTGTATGCAAGAGAATATGTAAAGTACTGTTCTTCAGGACTAGCTAATTTTCAAACTAAGAGCAAGTTGAAACTTCAACAGCAGAGGGCAGTAGAGGAGTATTTGAATATCAAGACTGGATACAAATGAATCTTTAAAAACAAAATACATGAAGATAAAACTGACATGATACTAGAGTACTTTTTCATAAGTAGGTTAGAAGCTTTTAAAACTCCATTTTGTACCTATAAATAGAGGACTTTTATAGAGATATTATAAATTATATCCAAAATTGCTTCATGGACTAAAACCCAAGAATGCGATTATTTATATGGCAGCCTGGTTGAGAGTGCTGTTTGCTTTCTGGAATGCTAGAAGTGTAGTAATTGCTGTTTAAATCTAGGATAATTCAGAATAAGAGATCTACTTAGAGAAACTAGCCAGAGAAACAATATATAGAGGAACACCAGAAAGGAGTAACAAGCCAAAAGTTGGTTCTTCCGTGAGAATGCCTGTCTGCATTTAGTATATGTCATGGACATAGCTGTATACATATGCCAGTTTCTAGGTAGAGTCTGCATAGCCAGAACACTTTGGCAATCCCTTTAACCTACAGGCAAAGTTACATGCAAATAGAATTGTAACACTTTAGCTGACATGAGAATAGCCCAGCTTTGATGTCTGACACTAAGCAGTAATGGTTGCTTGAAAAGGACAGTATAATTACAAGGATTCCATAACTGAGTACATTTGGGCTGTCCGATAAATGAATATCCAGGAATTTTTTTAGTATCTTTGTATCCTAATTAAAAGATTTATATTCTGTGTACATATGAGGGACAGGCTGGGTTTGCACAGTATGGGATTTCTGCTTGCGCAGAATGCTCCTTTTTATCTTCCAGGCCATGAAAGTCCCCTCGTGATCACTCGGCAGTGACCCAGCTCCATACGACTAGGCAAGAGTTGAATGTAAGGCTTGAGGAGGAAAAGCAAAATGGTCCAAGGCTGTCTTGCTTCACTTTCAGTAGAATTCCAGGGTCAGTCACAGTGCAGGAGAAGCCTTTGCTAAGGTTAACATTTTAGCAGATTTTTATGGATTAGCCAGTAGGGTTACTAAGCAGCTGGGCAATGGATGATTTAAATTTGCATAGACTTACATGAATTAAAATATATAGCTTTATACAAATCAGCATGGCCAGTTTTCTTCCCTGAGACAGTTGGCAACCCAAGCACCTAGAAGCACGGTTCTAATAGGGGAGTTTACTAGGTTGGACTGTGCTGCTCCAACAGCTTCCAAGCTTCTTGAACATGTTGTCTACTCCCAATGCCTTGACTTCCTCTCCGCCAACTCCTCCCTTTACCCCCTCCAATCTGGCTTTCACCCCCTTCACTCTACTGAAACTGCTCTTGCTAAGATCACCAATGATCTTCTTGTGACTAAATCTAACCGCCTCTATTCCATTCTTGTCCTCCTTGACCTCTCTGCTGCCTTCGATACTGTTGACCACTCACTCTTGCTGGATTCACTTCACTCCCTTGGCTTCCGTGGCTCCGTTGTCGACTGGTTCTCCTCCTACCTCTCTGACCGCTCCTTGAGTGTGTCTCTTGCCAACTCCACCTCCTCCTCCTCCCTTCCCCTCTCGGTTGGTGTTCCCCAAGGCTCTGTCCTTGGCCATCTCCTCTTCTCTATCTATACCCTGTCCCTAGGAAAACTCATTGCCTCCCATGGCTTCCAATATCACCTCTACGCTGATGACACTCAACTCTGTCTACTCGCTCTCTTTCTCCATCTATTCAAGCTCACCTTACCAGCTGTCTCTCTGACATCTCTGCCTGGATGTCTCAACATCAACTCAAACTCAACATGGCTAACACTGAACTTCTTATCTTCCCCCTTCATTCTTCCTCTCCCTCTTCCCTGTTGATCCTCATCGATGGGGTCACCATCCTTCCCATTCCCCAAGCCCGTAACTTAGGCTTCATCTTTGACTCACCCATTTCTTTTAAACCCTACATCGACTCTGTTGCCAAATCCTGTTGCTTCTTCCTCCATAACATTGCTAAGATTCGCCCTTTTCTCTCTGTCTCCTCTGCCAAAACCCTTGTTCATGCCCTGGTCATCTCTTTTCCTCGATTACTGTAACCTCCTTCTCACTGGTCTCTCCTGCTCTCACCTTTCTCCCCTTATCTCCGTCCAAAACTCTGCTGCCAGGGTCATCCACCTCGCCTGTCACTTCGACCACGTGCAGCCCCTCCTCTCCTCTCTTCACTGGCTCCCCCTTCCTGAACGAATCCTGCACAAGCTCCTAGTCTTCACCTATAAACCTCTTCACAACCTTGCCCCCCCACTACCTCTCTCCACTAATTTCCCTCCGTACTCCATTCCGTGAACTCTCCTCTGTCCCCTCTGTCGCCCTCCTACGCCTCCCCTACTCCCCTAACTGCCTTTGTCCCTTTTCCCTAGCTGCCCCCCACACCTGGAACTCCCTCCCTGCCCACATCCGCCTCGCCCCCTCCCTTCGTACCTTCAAATCCCTCCTCAAGACCCACCTCTTCCGCTCTGCCCTCCCGGACTCCGTGCTCCCCTCACCTAACTCCTGCTGATACCCTCCATCCAGTACAATCTGTTACCTAAGGTCTGTGTACTCATATCCTCACCACATGGACCAACCAGCCGTCATTCTCGATGTAACCAAGTCAAGCGCGTGCACCTGGGACCTCACATCCTCGTGAGTGTAAGTGTTACACTCCTTGTCTCTCCCTCTATTCCCCTTCCTTCGTCTCCTCCCCCCGTCTCTCATATTGTAAGCCCTAGGGCAGGGACCGTGTGTATTCAATTACTTCGTAAAGCATCAGGTACATTGCTGGCACTATATAAATGGGTTTTTTAAATTATTATTATTATTATTAATAATATTAATTAATAATTAATAATAATAATAATAATAATAATAATAATAATAATATAGCTGGTTTTAATAATAATAATAATAATAAATATAGCTGGTTTTGATGCTATCAGAACAGCAGTGGCTGGGTAAGTAGGGTTTGTACCTGTCCTATCATAAGCCATGAGTTCTAGTCTGCCCTCTATTTTTGTAAGAGACAGAGACAAAGAAGTTCAGATGAGATCTTTTGTTGGACCACTTCTGTTGGTGAGAATGTGCAAACTGTCAGACCACACAAGGCCCTTCCTGCACAGCAACCATTCTGTCTCTCTGCCCTTGTGTCTCCTCTCTGTTACTGTCTTAAAAATAACAGAAGTAAGTCCTGTTAAACAAAATTGCTGAAATTCCTGTGAAATCTGGGACATCTTGAAAAATCCAGGACATTTCACCAATGTGTGTGAAAGACTTGTAATATCCACAGTGTCCTACAAAATACAGGACACTTGAGAGGTATGGGGATGGGTGAATCCATATCTGTGCTAGGAAGATAGTTTGAATGGATACCTGCATGACAGATGGTTTGGGAAACTAACAGACTTCATTGACACGATTATCGAGGCCTCTACGCTCCCAAGGGCTTGGGAGAAGACCTCCGGGAGCAGGAGATCAAAAGTTAGACGGACTCTTCCACGCATCCAAGTTTCTGAGAGCCTTGGCAGAAAAATTGCCTTATATAATACATTACTTGGATTAAGTTGCATTTAGTGAGTAAAGTTCCTCATGCTGGGAGGGAAATGGAGGAATGAACCTGCTACTAGGAGATACTGACCAGAAGCCTGTAGAATTGCATGGCCAGACAGAAGCATCCATGCTGAAGCCTGCTGCAGATCTTCAGATATTCATCATAAGGAAAGGATGGGATCTTAGCTTCTTTCATGGCGCAGTCCTCATTCCTAAGGGAGAAACAAGTAGGAATTCTGTAAGTTGATTTTAGAAGGGGGTTTGTGTGAGGCCATGACTTTAAATACCAAAGTCGACCTACAACAGCAATTCCTAAACTGTGGGTCAGGACTATACTGGGGTTGTGCCATTTGCAGATGAGGTTGCAATCCCCATTGTTACTTGATGTACTATTGTCTTTTTCCTGCTTGGGTTCACATGATTATATTTGTCTCAAAATGGAATCATACAAACAAAAGGTTTGGAGGCCACTAGCCTGCAAGTAGTAAAAGCCTAAGAGCACCCTCAACTATTTCCCCTGAGCCTCCTTTTTCAATAGGACATGAAAACTCAAGCGTCATGTCTAGTGAACCTAAAATCCAGTTGCATAATGCAACCCAAGATTAAAGGAAGTTATTTCATTCGCTTCAGTTGTGATCTCAAAAATTCAAGCATAGAATTCTTTGTATTTCTTTGAGAAAACCTTTCCTAGAAACAGTTCTGAAATGCAGTTTTGCTGCCCTTCTGAAATAGCTAACATTATTTCACCTCGGCCCGTATACAGTACATGGTTAAGACTGCCTTGTAATCTGGTTATTGCCTTTTGTTATTTGTATGTACATACTTAATTTTCCACACCAGTGCTCAGCCCTTTCCACATCTACATCGTGGAGAATGGACAAAAACCAATAGGAAACACACAGCAATATTTTACTTTTATTTGAGACATGCTTCTAGGTTTCAGAAAGTGTGCCATGTTTTGAAATGTCACTGGGCTGCATGCACTAAGAAAAGCTTGTGGGCTGGAAAAGGAGACATGGAAATACAGTAGAGTGCCTCTGAGACTTCTCCTCAGGGAAGTGGGTTTTGATACGTAGAGAGTGCTTGGAATCTCTAGTTTCCAAATTTGTAGATCTCGGATAAATGCAGAAGTCTGAACACCTAATCCTCCACAGATTCTGGAGCCAATCTGAAATTATTGAGGGGGAGCAGCCCCCGGAGGATGGTCTGCCCTGGAGACTAATGGATCAAATAGGATTCCAGAACTCTCTGGGGGTTTACCTGCTGACATTGACAGCCTCCCTGTTGATGCCTTGGTTTATCTATGGTATGGTATTCTGACCCAGGCTATTGACATGGTGGCACCCAGGCATCCGCTTCCTCCTCCGCAGCAGCACAGGTCTCCCTGGTATATGGAGAACCTGAGGCTGCTAAAGTGAGAGGGTAGGCGGTTAGAGTGCAGGTGGCACTTGACTAACTCCAAAGCCAACTGACTGAAGCATAGACTATTTCTGAAGGACTATGCCGTGACTGTGGTGGCAGCAAAGAAAAGTTTTCTTCACTGCCGCCATAGCGTCTGCAAATTACCATCCAACAGAGTACTTCTGGATGGTGAATAGCTTATTAAATCCTGGCTTTCTCCACCTGGAGTAGAGTTATTGGCTGCCCGCTGTGATGAGTTTGCCACCTACTTTGTGGATAATGTTGTTTGTATTTGGCTTGACTTGGGCACTGCCACTTTGGGTGCAGAGTCAGAGTTTGGGATTGAGGATGCTTGATCTTATCCAGTTTACTTGGATGAGCTTCAATTAATCTCATCCAGTGATGCAGAGGATGTGCTTGGAGGGGTACGGGTGACCAGTTGTGAATTAGATCCATACTCATCCTGGCTGGTGAAAGCCAGCCAGGAGACACTGGAGGCATTTCTGGCTGGAGTTGTCAACGCCTGCCTTCATGAGGGCAGAGTGCCTGACAGCCTCACAAGTGTAGTTGTCCATCCTCTGCTTAAGAAACCAACTCTTGTTGACTCCCCTGCCACTTATTGCCCTGTCTCTTATTGAATAGGTGGTTGGCTTGCAGCTCTGGGCACATTTCAATGCCATTGGATTCCTGGACCCATGTTAGTCAGGTTTTCAGCCTGGGCATGGCACTGAGACTGCACTTGTGGTCTTGGTGAAATATCTACGCTTGGAAATCAACAGGGAACATTGTACTCTGTCGATCCTTTTAGATCTTTCGGCAGCCTTTGATACAGTTGATCACAGTTGATCATGGGATGGTGTTGACCAAGCTGCAGGACCTGGCCACGAGGTGCACAGGACTGTCCTTGAGTGGTTCCACTCATTCCTGACTGGGAGAACACAGAGGGTGGTGATGGGCGGTGGCTCATCGTTCCCCTCAGGAGCTCCCTTGTGGGGGGTCCCGTAGGGTTCCATCTTTTCCCCACTCCTGTTCCAAGTGTATATGAAGCTGCTGGGTGAAATCATTCAGAGATTTGGGGTGAAGTAAGTGCCATCAATATGCTGATGATGATACCTAGCTCTATCTCTCTTTGCAACTCACCCAGGTCCTGTAGACTTGGTGCTTATCCAGTGCCTGGCTGCCATTGGGGGGTTGGATGCGGGCAAGCCAATTGAGGCTGAATCCAGACAAGACCAAGGTGATGATGGTTGGCCGGCTGTGTGACCTGGGGGGTGTAGGAACCCCTGTTATTGATGGAGTCCCGCTTCCTTTGGTCACTCAGGTTTGCAGCCTTCGGGTGCTTTTGGATCCACAGCTGTGCCTGGATTGTTTAGTTGCAGTGGTGACCAGAAGTGCTTTTCACCAGCTTCATCTGATGAGAAGACTGTGACCTTTTTTTTTAATCAGATCTGGATCTGGTCACTGTTGTGCATGCCTTTGTAACCTCAATGCTAGACTACTGCAATGTGCTCTACATTGGGCTGCCTTTGCAAACTGTTTGGAGGCTGCAGTTGGTTCAGAACACGGTGGCCGGGAGCACTTTACACTGATGCTCTAGAATCTGCACTGGCTGTCAGTAGCATTCCAGGCTCAAAATGCTGGTTTTAAACTTATATAGCCCTAAATGGCTTGGGCACCAGGTATCTGCAGGACTGCCTCTTCCCCTATGTTCTGTCATGGCCTCTGAGGTCAGCTGAGGATGCCCTCTTGCGGGTACCAAGTACCTGCAAAGTTTTGACCACAAGGACATGCAAAGGGGCGTTCTCGGTGGCTGCCCCACAGTTACGGAACTCCCTCCCAGTGGAGGTCTGCCTGAGCCCGAGCCTGCTCATTTTCCAGAGGAGATGCAAGACCTTCTTGTCTGGCCAGGCATTTGGCAGGTAGGGATAGAGGTGGATGGGATTGGGTGGTAGGGAGTGTTGGGGCATGCCGATTAGGTGGAATGTTTTTGGGAGAGGAGTTGGTGTGGGTAGGGGCATGTGGGTTTTTTTGTAAATTGTATTTGAATGTTTATTATATTTTATGTTTTTTGTTAGCTGCCCTGAGCCTTCAGGGAAGGGTGGGGTAAAACTGTTAAATAAATAAATAAATAAATAAATAAATAAATCCAGGACAGCTCAGTAGCCATGCTGTTGTTGTCACCCCAATCATCTAGACACTGCAAGTTATGGATGAACTTCTAAATGCCCATAGCAACAATGTCTATCTCACAAACATGTTAAGACATATGCAGTTATGGAAGGAAGCAGTTGATGCAATGCAATTATCTTTCCCACTTCATGCACAGATGTCTCTGCTCTCTGTTGAATTACAAACCCCACAGATTTGGAATAAAGAAGCTATGTAATTTCACCATTGGTGGGAATAGATACCACAGTGTGGCTGATACGCCTCCTCCACCTACTTAGAGACATCTGGTCTCTGGTCCTTTCTTTAACTGTTACTAGACGGGACCCATGAATTCACTATCGATGGAAAAATTCAGAAGAGAGAATTTCAGTTGACTGTGAAGTAGGATAACTCAGTTTAGAACATGTAGATGAAACAACTCTGGGTATTAAGGATGGACATTATGTTATCAACAGTGTCTCAGTTGAAAGACTTAGCCATTTCTGTGATTATTAGAATAAAGTAAATGACCCATTGACTTGCTTTCAGTGTTATTCTATCAGCATTTTTCTGCTTTCCTCCCTTCCTTTAGGCCACTAACCCTGAAGGGTGTATCTGCGTTTTGCTTCATGCAGCCTATCAAAATATAATTATCCTGAGGCCATTTTCAAACAGTGACATTGTCCTCAGTCATGGAGTTTTTTGCTCTCCACAGTATAGTTACTTTCCTTTTTAAATAATCATATGACCTTCCCTCCATTACTACAGAACATCTCATGGTAATTTTGCCTGGACTGGCTAAATACTTTGTGTAACACTTCTCTTTATGAATATCACCCAACTTGATGCAGATGCTTAACTACAATATAGTCCTCTGTACCTGTGCAGTAGTTAAAACCCTTCAAAGTAGACTTCTCAGAACTGGCTCCATGCCAATTCAGTCATTGACGTTTGGAGGGAGCATACTAGTTGTGTTGGCCACTTTCATGGTATGTACATTACTGAGCTCAATAGGAGTTGAAGGTACATAGTGCCTTGCAAATTTAGAGCCTTGGCTCTCTTTGAATTGTGTGGTCCCTCATTCCACCCAGTGTCTGTGCATGTACATGGGCAACAAAATCAACAGGTCTACCCCCTAGGGAATAACCACTCCCCAATGTGAGAAGAGGGGTTGTATTGGCACAGGGCTGGCAGAACGCCCACTGCAAATGCTAGCTTAAGGGTGTGTTGGGGAAGAGCAGGAACGTGGCTCAAGTACAGTGTCCTTTGCCACGTCTGGACTGCCAGGGACTTCTTAGGGAGGTATTACATACAATGTAAGCTAGACCAATCAGTAAGTGAGGCTGTTTAAGCTTACACCTAGAACTAACATCAGTGGTACTAGTCACGATAAGTACTAGCCTGCTAGTAACTGTTTGCAGGAAGAAGCCTTTAGACATGCACGTGTGGTGTATTTTATCCCTTACAACACAATTATAAGCAGGAACCCATGTTCACTGTACTTTTTCCATTAGTGGCAACTGTCCCTGATTATGAGTATTTTGTAATTTTGTAGCTTGATGCACTGTTACAATGCATCTTTGATATTTTTTTCTTGAACTGGTGATTTTCCAAAAAAACTGCCCTTGCAAAATCACTGCCTTTACATGTGCCAGGTATATAATTTTTTTCTGTAATTTAAGCAGACTGTCTTGAAGTGACTGCCCTCAAAAACCTTATCCAAATAATTTTAAATGCCTACAGGAAAAGACCACTATGTGGTGTTCATGCCTGACTCATTTTCCTACATTTACGTGCTTTTCTCCTGCTATACTTTTTGCAGTGCATCTATTTCTGTCATGAACTTGTTCATTTTCTCTGTTCCACTAACTCCTTCTCTTGTAATTCCTTCCATATGCTTATTGTCTTTTGTTTGTGAAATCGTTCTGAGTAAATTGTTTTTGCTAAGGTCATGTCATGTTTGCATTCCATATATGCAAAGTGTTTGGCGCCATTTAGACATTTCAAGTATGAAGAATTTGCTTGCATGTTCTATAAGAACAAGATGTTGAATTTCTTGAAGTAAACCTGATGAGGAAAAATTTTAATAAAGTAGATAGCAATGCTAGTTTTAGCCGTGAGCACTAATTGTGCTCTCATAACAGTATAGCCTGACTGATGAAAACATTTCTTCTTTAAAAATCCATTTATATTTTAGTAAAAGGCTAAACATTAAAAAGTAGATTCCAGCTTTCTTACTACTCTTAGCTTATGTGGACATTATCTCTCCCCACAGTACTTATTTGCTCGCTTAACCCTATTCAGATTCTATACACAAAAAAATCTTTGGTTTAAAAGAGAAGTTAATGCCCTTACAAATTCAATCATGCACCAAAGATGCAGCAAAATATCTTATTGGTCCACTGTTTGTACCTCATGTGATATGTTATGTGATGCACAAAACTATATTTAAGTAACTTCAGCCATTTTCCGCTTCTTTTTCCAGTCTCCTCTTAAAGCTACAGTAACCCGACCAGTTTTGCTTTGGCTCAAAACCTTAGAGTCCCCATATTGTAGTGATAACCTGCTCTTTGACCAAAAAGGATCATGTGTGACTTAATTTGGAGCCCATTAACATTGCGCTCTGGAGGCCAACACTCCCAGAGAACTTATGGTTGTGGGGATTGACCTCCTGGCCAGAGGAGGTCACTTTCCAAGAGTAGCTCAGCATGCTACATCCACAGGGCTCCCAGTTAGATCATTAAAGTATCACTTTAAAATCTTCAGCCTCAATTTCTTATCCTCTTTAATTTGGCAATTGCCGTAAATAATAATAATTAATAATAATAATAATAATAATTTTTATTATTATTATTATTATTATTATCCTCTTTTCATGATGTAGCTCTGTCACAGTGCCAGGCCAGTTTTTCTAATTTTTGTGTACTCTTTGAACTGACTTGTTTCTATAAAAGGTGTTGAAAATACTTCTAGTGAAAACTACTGCAAATAGCATAACATATTTGCAAGCATATTCAGACACAGGGTGCTAACAAATGTGACGGCAGACCCCCGGGTCAGGGAACCATCATTTACACAGTCTGGACCGGGTCGGGTTGCTGATCAAACATGGTGCCAGCAGGTAGGGAGGGCAAGGAGTGGCCAGTCCCGCACTGTACCCAACCCCCTACCACCCACCATGATGGGCAGCCATCGTGGCCACTGATGGCCACCATGGTAGACCTGATCCAAGCCAGGTGACAGCGGACCATAACAAACCGCTTGAACCCAATTGACCGGACTTTTGCCCGGGCTGTGACCCCAGAGGACTTCAGCTAACTGCCAACATGGCCCGGCACAATCCCGTGCCAACATCTGACGGCGCCTACACAAACTTGCAGGTGAGGTGCAGGCCGTAGCAGCCGACAGTCACATTTAACATCCAGGGAGACGTCCAGCTTTCCATTGTCTTCTAGGTATATGATATATTGATATACATGCTAAATAGTAAATTTCTTATTGTCCTTCGAGCCTCAAATTCTTCATTAAATTGCTTTTTTTTTTAATGACTTTTTTACCATTCCTTAGCACTGAGTTAGATCACTATTAGGAAAATTAATGAGGCTGGCTTTCCTGCCCTTCATTTTAGCTATTTCCAATGGCCATACAAGTTCCACCAGTAATTATATTTAGATCTTTAGAGAAGGACAGATAAATGAAATAACTTTCCATGGGGAGAAATATTATTGTTTATGTTATAGGCTAGTTTCCAACACTCAGCACATTTTCATTAATGGATAGTAAAACTTTCAATCTGCCTGTCCCATGGCTATCCACTGAATCATTTATCAGAATAGAAAAAAGCACTTGACACACTGGCCAGTGACAGCAGCCTGCAGCTAGTTTGAACCGAACTTAGAAATGTAGCCAGAATTTGTCTGCTCTTTTCATAATCAGAAGTCTTTATTAGCATTTAAGGGGACATTTATATAGATTTCAGCTGGCTTGAGCTATTTCTCTTTTACATAACTGCACTAAGAAAAGAGCTTTCCCTTTTTCACTTGACTCAAAATGGTTATGTGGAAAGTTACTGTCAGATGTCATTGTGGGGTCCTGTATTTATTGCCTCTGGCTCCCTATCAGATTTGATCAATTTAGTACTGAAAATGTTTTCCCTAGGTTTCAGACCAGCAAACACATCTATAGATCTGAAAGTCAAGCTGTGTTCTTTTTGGCTTGCACATCAGAGCTCCAGATTGTATTGCAGGACATTTTTAGCAGGCTTTTAGTTGAACTTTTCCCCCCTAGTTCCCTAATTGTGAAAGGATTCAGCCAGTCAAACTTATGCAATAAGTGTGACTGCTGAAAAAGTTCTCAGCTCAGTCTTTAATCTAAGGTCCCAGTTCTTCATTGGGATAATACTGATGCTGACAATTGTCATGGGTATGAACCCCATTAAATTGAAATGGACTCATGACTATCCTAACTGCTAGCAGACACTATCCTGCTAGAGGATCATGCTGTTTAAGCAGACAAAGCAAGTATTTTGCCTGCACAGAAGAATTTATCAGCAGGGACCCATATTTATTTATTTTATTTATTATTAAAATTTATATGCCACCCCATCCTGCTACAAGCATCTCGGGCGGCTAACAACATTTTAAAATACAGGATAAAATACCCTAAAACAATCGAAAAATCCCAAAGTTAAAATAACCCAATACCAAAAACCCCTCCATAACCCAACCCACCCATCACATCTCCCTTGGTTAAGGCCCAGCGGAACAGCCAGGTCTTACATTGTCTACAGAAAGAGGGGAGGTTGGCAGCCAGGCAGACCTCCAACAGGAGGGAGTTCAACAGCTGCGGCGCAGCCACAGAAATCATGGTCGACACCCAGGGGACCTTGAGGAGGGCACCCCCAGCCAACCGCAGAGGTCGATCTAGGATCCAGAGGGTGAGGTGGCCCTGCAGGTAGGTGTGGCCCAGGCGGCTTAGGTCTTTAAAGGTCAACACCAACATCTTGAATTGGGCCCGGAAGACTTTCGGCAGCCAATGCAGAGAGTGAAGCACTAAAGTAATGTGCTCACATCGGCCCGTCCCCTTCAGGAGACGGGCCACCGCATTCTGAACCAGCTGCAGTCTCCAGACCAGCACCGAGGGTAGTCCCACGTAGAGTGCATTGTAGTAGTCCAATCTCGAGGTAATAAAAGCATGGATGATTGTGACCAGGTCTGAGTCCGAGACATACGGCCTAAGCCGACATACCAGATATAACTGGCAGACTGCACCCTTCGCCACAGCTGCCACCTGGACATCCAGGCGGAGCTGCGGATCCAGGAGCACCCCCAGACTACGGACCTGAGATACCAGGGGAGGACGGACCCCATCAATGATGGGGGCCATCACTCCCCCAGCTTTCCCCACAACCATCACCGTCGTCTTGTCAGGATTTAACTTCAAGCGGCTCGCCCTCATCCAATCCCCCACAGCCGACAGACACCAGGTAAGCACCAAGACTGCCAGACCTGGGTCTGATGAAAACGAGAGATATAGCTGGGTGTCATCAGCATATTAATGACACCTTACACCAAACTCTCTGGCAACCTCCCCCAAGGGCTGCATAAACACATTGAACAAGAGAGGGGATAAGATAGAACCCTGCGAGACTCCACACGTGAGGCCCTGGGGAGAAGATGAATAATCACCCAGCATCACACATTGAGTTTTCCCAGCCAGGAAAGAGCGGAACCATTCAAGAACAGTCCTGCTGATCCCTGCCCGGTCCCGCAGCCGAGTCACCAACAACTCATGATCAATCGTATCAAATGCAGCCGAACGATCTAACAGAATCAATAGGGTCGAATGACCCTGGTCCAGCTCATGGGAGAGATCGTCGACCAAGGCCACAAGCGAAGTCTCCATACTATAACCTGGACAAAAGCCAGACTGCGAGGGATCAAGAAAATTGACCTGGTCTAGATGCTCTTGAAGCTATTGAGCCACCTAAAAAGGGAAGGTTAGAGACCAGCCGATAGCTGGCCAGGGCGCCAACATTCAGTGATGGCTTTTTGAGCAGGGGGCCATACCACAGCCTCTTGAGACAATCTGGCACCCTGCCCTCCCCAAGGGAGGCATTGACTATCCTGGCCAGCAACGGCCCTAATGTCTCCTGGCTGGCCTTAACCAACCAGAATGGGCATGGATCAAATTCACAATAAGTGGCTCGAACAGTCCCAAGAGCATCCCCCACATCTGAGGGCGATACATCTTGAAATTCATTCCATAAAACAGGACAAGAAGGGGCTTCAACTGCCTCTGGCTCACCCACTGCTAAAAATGCAGCGTCAAAACTGTGATGGATTTGAGTGATTTTATCCACAAAAGGTCCACAAACAAATCACAGAGAGCATTTGATGACTCTAAACTGAGGCAGAGGGAGGTTGGACTGACCAGCCCCCTCACCACCCGGAAAAGCTCAGTTGGGCGGGACTTAGTGGATGCAATGAGGGCAGCAAAGAAAACTTCCTTTGCTGTCCGCACCACCATGGCATAGGCACGTAACCAGACTCTATGTCATAATCGGTCAACTTCAGTACAGGAGTGATACCACCATCGCTCTAACCGCCACCCTTCCTGCTTCATTCGCTGCAGCTCCTCCATATACCATGGGGACCTGCATTGTCGGCGATTCAGGAGCAGACACCTGGGAGCCACACGGTCGATGGCCTCCATCAACAGAGAATTCCACACAGTCATGAGGTCATGGAGTGAGCGGCCATCGAGGTCAGAGGGAACATCCTCTAGAGCATTCTGGAACCTTTCTGGTTCCATAAGCCTTCGGGTGCAAACCAACCTAATGGATTTCACACCCTCCCGGGGGCAGATATACGTCAGGATATACTGTTGACACCTCCCCCACTAACGGATCCTGCGCCTCAAGGCCAGTGCAAAATATCATGTCCAGGGTATGTCCTCCAACATGTGTGGGGCCCACCACTCTCTGAGACAGGCCCATGGTTGCCATGGCAGCTATGAACTTGCTCTGCCCCTCCAAGGCTGGCGTCAACATGAATATTAAAGTCCCCCAGGACTATCGCCCTCGACACCAGGTCAGTCAGTGCAGGTAGTAAGACTGCTGTACAGGTGGGTGCCTGGTATATCAGCAGTATTTTTTTGTTTGTTTATTTATATTTCTTAGCCGCCCCCTCATGCCCATGGCATCTCGGGGCGGCGTACAACAGAAAAACAATAAAAAACAACAATAAAATACAGCAAGTAAAAGCATTTAAAAACAACAGCTACCCCCCACATTTTATTTTCCCAACCCCCCTACCCCATCCAAAGGCCTGGGAGAACAGCCAAGTCTTACAGGCCTGGCGGAAAGCCAACAAACGTGGGGCCAGACATGCTTCCTCCGGGAGGGAGTTCCACAAATTCGGCATGGCCACCGAGAACGCCCTTTCCATTGTGCCCCCCCCCCCCCCGTTTTACACAGGGGACCTCCAAGAAGGCGGACCGAAGGGGTCGTTCTGGGGTGTGGAGGGTGAGGCGGTCCCTGAGGTATGAAGGGCCAAGACTGTGGAAGGCCTTATAGGCCAAAACCAACATCTTGAATTTGACTTGGTACACTATAGGCAGAGCCAGTGCAGCGTGGGGAGCATGGGGGTGATGTGCTCCCGCCGGCTCGTCCTCGTAAGGAGACGAGCTGCTGCGTTCTCATAAGGAGACGAGCAGCCTCCGAACCAGCGTCAAGGGAAGCCTCACATAGAGCACGTTGCAGTAGTCCAGCCTCGAGGTGATTAATTTATTTATTTATTTATTTCATTAAATTTATTAGCCGCCCCCTCATGCCTACGGCATCTCGGGGCGACTTACAACATCATAAAAAGACAATAATAAAAAAATCAACATCAATAAAAACACCGAACCCACAACAATTTATAAAACATCACTAAAACCAACCCTCTACCCCTACTCCTCTAGCCCCCTCTACCCCACCCTCCCCTCCGAAGGCCTGGGCAAACAGCCAAGTCTTGCAAACACATCGGAAGGCCAACAGGCCCGGGGCCAGGCAAGCCTCCTCCGGGAGGGAATTCCATAAACGCGGCCCGGCCACCAAGAACGCCCTCTCCATTGTGGCCCCCCATTTTACGGGGGGGACCTCCAAAAAGGCGCCCCCGGTGGACCAAAGGGATCACTCTGAGGCGCGGAGGGCGAGGCGGTCCCCGAGATATGAGGGGCCCAGACCGTGGAGAGCTTTATAGATCAACACTAACACCTTGAATCAGGCTCGGTACGCTATAGGCAGCCAGTGCAGAGTGCGTAGCACCTGTGTTATGTGCTCACGCCGCTCCATCCCTGTCAGAAGACGGGCCGATGCATTCTGCACTAGCTACAGCCTCTGAACCAGAAACTAGGGAAGCCCCACATAGAGCGCGTTGCAGTAGTCTAGCCTCGAGGTGATGAAGGCATGGATGAGAGTGGCCAGATCGGGCCCAGAGATGTATGGCCGAAGCTTCCATACCAGATACAGCTGGCAAAAGGCGGCTTTAGCCACCGCCTCCACCTGCTGATCCAGACAAAGGCCTGAATCCAAACTTATCTAGGTCACCCTCATGAAGAACCTCTGCAAGGTGCATCATCACTGCCCCAACTCCAGAGATTGAAAACTGAGCGGCAGGGATCTTCCCAAAGCCATCCAGTGAGTTCATGGTCATGTCAGAATGTGAAATGAGCTCATATATAGTGACTTGCCAAGGCAAGCCAGCAAGCCCCTGGCTAAGGCAGGCAANCCCAGGGGCTGCATATACACATTAAACAACAGTGGAGACAGAATGGAACCCTGCAGAATGCCACAGGACAAGGCCCGGGGGCTAGATGTTTCAGCCCCTAGCACCACCCGCTGGCTTCTACCAGAGAGGAATGAGCGGAACCATCCAAGGACAGTCCCATCCAGACCCCCCAAGTCTCGCAGCCATCTCAACAGCAGCCCATGGTCCACGGTATCAAAAGCGGCCGAGAGATCTAGCAGGATCAAAAAGGTCGAACATCCTGCATCCATCTTCTGGCGGAGATCATCCACCAAGGCTACCAACGCCATCTCAGTACCATAGCCGGGGCGGAACCCAAATTGAAAAGAGTCAAGGAAACCGATGCTGTCCAAATGCACCTGGAGCTGCAGTGCCACTGCCCATTCAATAACCTTCCCTAAAAAGGGAAGATTAGAGACGGGGCAGTAGCTGGCGAGTGCGTCCACATCCAAAGATGGCTTCTTCAGCAGGGGGCGCACCACAGCCACCTTGAGACTGGGCGACAACCTCCCCTGCCAAAGGTACGCGTTCTCTACCCTTGCCAGCACCGTCCCCAAAGTCTCCCTGGAGACTTTCACCAACCAGGACAAGGCATGGATGATGGTGGCCAGGTCGGGTCTGGAGACATATGGACACAGCCTCCGCACCAGATACAGCTGGTGGAAGGCAGCTTTAGCCACTGCCTCCACCTGTCGATCTAGGCAAAGATCTGAGTCCAACAATACTCCCAGACTCTGAACCTGCTGGGCTATGGGAGGGCGGACACCTTCTATGAGGGAAACTGACACCGCCCTCACCCTATCCACCACCATCACCTCCATCTTATCAGGATTGAGCTTCAGTCTGCTCTGCCGCAACCAATCTGCCACGGCCTCCAAACATTGGGACAGTACCGAGACGGCAGGACCTGGATCAGTTGAAAAGGAGAGAGGTAAACCTGGGTGTCGTCAGCATATTGGTGGCAACGCACACCAAACCCTCTCATGATCTCCCACTCTGTACCCCCACTCTGTCTCCGGCCAAAACCAACACCAGATGGAGATCCTCTATACTCATGATAGATTGCACAGGAAATCTCACAGACCAAGTATCCTTGAAAATAATGGCTACAATCCTTGAAAATAATGGCTACACCCCCCACCCCCCCGGTCCCTCCAGACGTGGCTGATGCTGAACGGAGTACCCAGCTGGAATAAGGTCAGCCAGTATAGGCCCTGACTCAGTATCCAGACAGGTCTCTGTAATACATGCGAGGTCGGCCGCCTGGTCCAGGATCATCTGCTGGACCATAGTTAACTTATTGGCTGCCGATCTTGCATTTATCAGCATCAAACCGAGGCCAGGGGCCCTCTGATTCACGATCACCTCACCACCTGCCCGGAGGCCATTCAGCGGGACAGAAACAAAACATCTGTCCCGTCTCACAGATCTAACTTGCCTCCGAGAAGGACCATATTTTCCCCGGCCCATTATGACCCTATACACACACCCTGGTCCACCTCCCCCCGCCCCCCCCGGCCTCATATTCGGAGAACCCCTAAACATCTGACTGCCAGAAGCTGAGAGCGAATATTGGGGGAAAGATGGATCACTCTACGAATTATTGCCCTGTTTCTTGTTCATTTTCTCTGAAGCATTAGCAGCTGTCAGAGATGGGATACTGGGCTAGATGGACCATTTGTCTGACCCAAGATGGCAGTCCTTATGTTCTTAAATATATTGATTTATTCACATTTTTATTCATCCCTTCTTCTGGGAAGATGACACATAGGAAGAAGCAGACTTTTTTTTTTAAAAAGTAAATGCATTAATTTTTAATTGTCAACCTTGACAGAGTTGTATTGACGTTTTTATCCAAGATCTGCCAAAAGGGCTTAGAAAGCTTTATAGCACTCTGAATTTGTTGATGACATAACACACGTACAGATGCAACTGGTTTGTTTATATGTGCCTCTTGCTGAACTGTTCCTTACTGACTCACTTCAGTTAATCAAGTGCCCATTCATAGGAAACACTGGAAAAACTGCACTGTGCATGTGAGAAGTCGCAGTGTAAGTGTTTTTAAATTTGCTTTAGTGTATGTATTCTCACTAATCATAAATTGACAATAATTCTAAATTGATAATGCCTTGTGTTTATTTTTGAATAGTGACCTAAGTTCATTTTCTGGCTCATCTCACTGTTCATCTTCAATCTCAATGAACTCTCAGTTGGCAGAGAAGGGAGAAGAATGAGACCAGCCTCCTGACAGGGACATGCCTATAATAGGGACAGACAGTGCAACTGCTCTGGGGCCTACAAGCCAGTGGGAGGGCCATGCTCCCTAGTGCAGCTGCATCCCCTGCTGCTGAGAGAGGAGCTGGTGGGAGGAGGGAGTCCATCTTCTGCATCAGGGTCCATTTCAACCTAGCTACGCCTCTGCTGCCAGATCTCAAAACATGCATGGATTTTCTGTTAATTCGTTTCTCTCTTATTATTTCTTTTCTATGAGAAGAGTTCATAGAGGAAAATAATTCTACTAGCAGAGCAATGCTAGGCACTCACCTGACACCATCCCGCTGTGCTGTGCTTCACCATCCGCCGGCAGTGAAGAGGGGGTCTCTGTGCCGCCGCTGCCTCGCTCCGTTCCCTACTGCTGGACCTGCAGGGGGACAAAAAGACTTCTGTGAGTGGCGGGGGGGAGCACAGAGGCCAGCTGAGAGGGCTGTCCTGTCCCCTCCCCCACCCAGAAGTAGCTGGGGGCTTTAAAGCCCCACGTCCAGCGACTCCTGCTAGGGGCACTCACCTGACACCATCCCGCCGTGCTGTGCTTTCACCATCCGCCGGCGGTGAAGAGGGGGTCCTCGTGCCGCCGCTGCCTTGCTCCGTTCCCTACTGCTGGACCTGCAGGGGGACAAAAAGACTTCTGTGAGTGTCGGGGGGGCG
>QEPC01013002.1:5853556-5902297 GCA_003113815.1 Sphenodon punctatus | reverse complement strand
GGCAGGTGGAGGCAGTCGCTAAGGCTGCCTTCCGCCAGTTGTATCTGGTGCGTAGGCTGCGTCCGTTCGTCTCCATCCCGGCCCTGGCCTCCCTCATCCATGCCTTCATCACCTCGAGGCTGGACTACTGCAACACACTCTACATCGGGCTTCCCTTGTGCCTGGTTCGGAGGCTGCTGCTAGTGCAGAATGCGGCGGCTCGTCTCCTTACCGGGACGGGTCGTCGGGAGCATATTACACCTGTGCTCCGGACTCTGCACTGGCTGCCGAAAGCGTGCCGAGCTAGGTTCAAGGTTTTAGTGTTGGTTTATAAGGCCCTTCACGGTCTGGGACCCTCGTACCTCAGGGATCGCCTCACCCTCCGCACCCCAGAGCAGCTCCTGCGGTCGCCCAGGGGTGCCTTCTTGGAGAGGGCCACAATGGAGAGGGCATTCTCGGTGGCTGGGCCACGTCTTTGGAACTCCCTTCCGGAGGAAGCTCGCCTGGCCCCAAGCCTGTTGTCATTCCGGCGGTGTTGCAAAACCTGGCTGTTCGCCCAGGCCTGCGGGGGAGGGGGGGTTAGGGTTGTGTGTTTTTTCCCCCTACCTTTTTCTATTGTTTTAATGTGGAATTGTTTCTCGGGGCCCTGTTTTAAAAGTATTTAACTTGTTGATTGTTTTAAACTGTTTTTATATTGTTTTATGCTGTTTTATTATTGTTGGAAGCCGCCCCGAGCTGTTTACAGGAGGGGCGGGGTATAAATGCTTAAAATAAATAAATAGATATATTGTCATTCATAACTGTGAGCAAACACAAAACCCTCAAAGTGTCACTCTTACTCTGATGGCTTTCCAGCTTTGTTAGAGGCATTCTATTTCAAGTGTGCATTCTTACCCGTGGATTCAGATACAGCACCTTGTCTTTTTATGAGACAAGCTTAAGCAGGAGTGCAAGAAAAGGTAATATTCTGAAGCAAAATATTGACATTAAGGGCCCACTTTTTCAAGAGAACTCCACACCTACAGCTTAGGAGTCAATGGAAGGTCTGTATCTCGGAAAAACAGGCCCCAAGATAAAATTTCTGCCAACTTGAGTATGCCCGTGCTGCTCTCTGGCAATAACCATGATTATCCCAGTAATGCGCCAACCAAGTATCCATGGCTATGTATCTAACCATGACATATCAACTGTTCTTCATCAGTAGTTTAGAATTAGGACTAATTTCAGCAAGAGTTACATCCATGCAATTCCACTGAAGTCAGGAAAGCGTATGCGGGTAATTTAAGGCAGCGTTTAGGAGAACATACACAGCAATTTAGTAATGATGTTTATAAGCTTCCTTTTTCATGCACACATAAATTAGAGTAAATTCATTTTAATAGCGAGACTTGCAGAGGTCCTTTTGGAGTTATGCAAGCATAATTTAATGAGTAAGTAGATTTTATTGTTAGCCAATAGGCTATAACTAATGTTGTACGACATGAATACAGCATAAATACAGTTCAAAATAATATAAAAACAATCACTAACAAATATCTTTTGATTACAGTCTTTTTTTGCCTCTGGTTTCTCGCAGCCCAAATATTAAATTATTACAAAGGTATGCCAATACCATCATCCAGTTTCATGTTTACACAAGACAGAATTTAAATAAAGATTTCATATCTACATTTAAACAAGATTACACATGCGCAGAAAGTGGCAACAGCTCTTGAAATTGGTAAATCTCTGCCATCCAGTAAAAAAGACAATATAGAATCATTCTGCAACCCAGCAGGGAAGCCTTTAACGAAAGCCCCGATATATTTGTCCCTTAAAAAGTTATAAACCGACATTGCAATATTATATGTTCTCTAGTCTCAGGGACTGCAAGAATACAGAGTGGGCATAACCTCTCCTCCTTAGGTGTTCTAAAGTTCCTGCTGTTTAGAATTGCCAAGGGGAATACATTGCAGCGCATTAGAGAGAATGCCCACTTAAGAGGCCAAGATGTCCAATTAATTAAATACTGTGGTGGAATCATAATTGAACTGGAGCGGACAAGATCCGGAACTATTTTTTGAATGGCCAAAGCACTATTTTCAGTCTGCAACTCCTGATCGGTAATCCTTTGTTTTATTAATATCACCACCCCTTTGTAACCAAGTGGGGACAGAGATTCTTTTGGGATACCCAATTTATGTAACTCTACCTTGACAAGGCAGCACCAGCAATCGTTCTTGATGCCAAAAATAAATGACAAAAGAGAGTTTGAGATAGGAGGAAGTATCACCACTTTCAACCATAGTTTGAGTTTTGCTAGTAGTGCCAAAGATCTAATAGCTTTCATTGCAGTTTTGGTTCTCGGAACCGCCTGGGGGGGACAGTGTGGAACACCCAGGATTGCACAAAGGAAAAGATTTTGGGTTCCTTCAAGTCTGTCTAATACTGGAAGGCCCCATACACCCACTGCATATAGCATTTGAGGGACCACTTTTGCGTTAAAAAGTTTCAATGCAGGACCTGCCAATTTCCCACCTTGAGAATAGAAAAAACTTATTATTGTGTTTGCCGTTTTCCGAGCCTGGGTCATGGCAGCTGCATAATGAGAGGACCATCCCCCTGATGCTGAAACATAATTTAATGATAAAACTGTCCTGTAATATGCTTGAAGTGTAAATCATGTTATCCATTATTCTCCCTGCAAGAATAAATAAACAGATATCAAAGCTTGACTACAGCATTACGAGTAGGTTTTTTTCATTAGCCCTTTTCCTGGAAATATTAGCACTATATATTGAATAAGTGCTGGGAGTTAAAACAGAGTACATTTTTCCTCAATATTTTTCTACTGAAACATACAAAAAAGAGAGGAGCTCTTCTGAGGCCAATGTCACCCTTTGGCTCTATATTATTATTTATCTAGAACATGTTGATTAATATGTCCTCCAAAAGGTAATAAGATGTTACAAATTGGTTTTGTAACCTCCTCAGATCTTAGGTTAGATGCGGAAAACCACGTTTACTCCTGGAATCATACTGCTTGTTATGACCCCAGTTAAGCAAATTACTTAAGCGCGTGCCCAATTTTAAATCTCTTGGTTTGTTTGAAGCTAAGCATATACTTAAGTAACCTGTGAATCTGATCACATCACAGCCTTGGAGTGTCTTTTGTATTTAATTCATGAATTCTTCCAGGAGTATTAAAAGTTGGGTTCACATTACATGTTTTTTTTATACATACCCACAGCATTTGTTGAAGTCCATTTTTTATTATATTTTGTATAATATGAAAAAATTGTGTACTAAAAATTGCATACAATGTTTTCTAAAGTGGACCTTTTCATTCACTTCAGGGGTAAGCTCAAAAAACTGGAGTGTTTAATCTTATCCTTATTAATTTACTGAATCCTGAATAATCCTGAATTATTTTCAGCAAATACATTATAATGTGATTTGTGAAGAATAGTTAATAGAGGTGTGCAGTGGAGTGACAGAAGTCCAATCTGGGAAAAGTGGAAACAACTCCAAACATGTGATCCTCCAGATCTCCATCCCCATGACTCTTTGCTGTCCCACCTCCTGGCTCTGCTAAAACAATTTTAAAAAGAAAACTTTTTTAAGAATGAGATCAATCACATGCATAATAGCTGTTTTTTTGTTATTGTTTTTTTAAATTCAGCCACTGTTGAAGGACTTTGCATTATCCATTTACTCAGCTGTTGGGTTAGGGATTCTGCAGTATTGGCAGTGCAGTATTGGTGCAGTATTGGCAGTGAAGTATTGGCAGTGTAGCTAATCCTATTGGATAGCTAGACTTTGGGCAAATGTGTTGTAAGTCCTAGGTAAGTGCCTTGTGTCACTTCCCCCTTGGTTTTTTAGAAAATCTTTTAGGATAATCCTCTACCATGAAAGTCAAAGGGAGTTTTGTCTTTTTTTTTTTTAGTTTATTTATTTATTTATAAAAGCATTTAGTATCCCACCCCTCCTGCTACAGGCAGCACGGGGTGGCTCACAACAATATAAATTCACAATTAAAATCATAAAACGATCAAACATATTATTGCACCCCCATCACTCTCCTCCCCCCCCTTGACTGATGGCAGATGATTGCGTCCTTAGTTTACCTACAGTGTATTTAAAGATTTAGAAGTGGATGAGTGTCTATAATAGCTATCACATTAATTATGTAATAATTATATAATTAATTATATAATGTAATTAAATATTACATTATTTAATAATGTAAATAATTATACATTATTTGTGTATAATGAGGTGTAATGTTAGTCTGAGAATAAAAGAGGTCATTAGACCATCATTCCATGAATGAAGGTTTTCATGTTTCCCCTTGAAATCCCAGCACCAAAACCCACTTCCTTTCCACCAATTTCCCCTTCTATACTACCTGTATCTTGTTTCCTGCCCTACATTATTAGTTTTTATTTTAAAATGGCAAAATATCATGTAAATCCAATATTCTTGTATTTATTTTCAACTTTTCTCTTGTCTTTCCCTTCCACTTTTTATGTCTTTGTTTTCTATGTTTATTTGCAAATAGTTAGCTCTTTGGGTCAATGACTGTGTTTTTTTTATCTCTTTAAAGTACCATGTACATTTATGGCATTGTGTGAATAGTCTTAAAAGTTGTTTGATTAAGGTGAGATGAACTGAATGCAATTGGACATCTTAATGTTATTTAATTTTCTTTATGAAGAAAATTATTTTTATATAACAAACTTTTTCTGTAAATAGTTTTATAGGATGCTATTTTATTGGCGATTATTATCTAAGGAATTTCCAGAGGGAAATAAAAACTGATTTTGAAGCAGTCTGCACTGAGAAAGAAAAACATTTGCCAGTTACTTCAAAGTGCTGCATATACATGAATTGGCTGCATGGAACACGTTGCCTAGGGAGGCCGTAGGCTCTCCATCACTTGACGTTTTCAAAAACAGATGCTGTAGCTGTGGATTTCCTGCATCCTAGTAGGGTGTTGGACTATGTGGCCTTTACGGTACCTTCCAGCTCTCACATTCTATGACTGCACATCAGCCAGATGATCTAACATATAAATATCTTACCTTCGTCAAGAGTTTGCATAACAAGTTCTGGTGTGTATTTTACAATCAAAATGTAATGCATTACTCAAATATGGTCTGTCATGTGATTCATGACTTATGTAAGTGTGAGTAAAAACCATTGCAAAAAATATTTTTCTTATTGTCACCAAGTTGTAGTGCTTACTTCAAATCATATCATCGCCCACTCATTCAGGGAAAATATCATCTCCCTTTTTCTCTTTCCACAAGCTTATGTACTATTAAATTTCTGCTTGGATGACAGCTCCAATTTCTTTTACACTGGAAGTTAGGTTTTTCATGAATCATAGCATTAAAATTAACTCATACATCCTGAATCTTTTGAAACCATTTTGCTATTTAGGTAGGGAGATAGGCGTGAAAATCGTGAATAGTTTGTGGGTACTGTACGCAGAAAAGCCATGACAAACCACAAGCATAACATATCATCAAGCCACTCAGTGAACCTAGCAATACTTTGTCTCAAAGGCCCATTTTACATGAGACAGGCCCACGCAGACCGCTGCACGGGCATGAGTGGGTGCACTTGTGCACCCTATTAAACCATATTCAAATATTCCACCATATTCAAATATTAGACCACATGATGGTCTTGAGCTCCTCTAGTATAAAAAACACTCTCCCCCTCAGAATGACAGTTCCTTCCAACCCTTTCTAGGAATATAAGAACATTCCATCCCAGGCTGGAAGGGTGGGTGTTCTGAGAATGTTTGAAGCCATCTCGAAGAACCTTGTTTACAAGGCAGCAACCTCCTGTTGTTCTTCGAGTGAGTCCTCATAAGCTGTTTTTACACGGCTCCATCAAGTGGGCAGTCCGTGGGTGCACTGGTGTGTGGGCAAGGCGTGCACATGGCTGCACATGCATCCCCACTCATCCACACCCATGGAACAACTGCCGTTTTCTCCAGTGCTCCGTGCGTAGGGATGAGTGGGGGGTGAGTGGGGATGCGTGTTAGGCAGGCACGTGCACACACACCTAATCACCATGGCTGCGTGCACCGCATGGTTCACACAGGGCTTCCCTACCCATGAACACGCAGAAATCTGTTTGTTCATGTGTGGGAGAGGCCCGTGTAAAAAGGGCCACATTCTCACAACTGTCTTACTTATACTATCTTAGGTAGGAATTTAGGATGTAAAGTAATATCTATTCTATTATGGAAAATCTGCAAATATGGTTCTGAGATTACTATGGCTGCTATTTTACTAACTCTTCTTAATGAAGCTATTGCTTACAGGAATACTGTCTTTAAACCCCCACCCCATAACCAGTTCATTTGCACTCCCCATATAATCAATTCACACTGCCCCAGGGACGCAAATGAAATAGTAATGGGTGGGAGCAGCGTGCACTGATTATGGGGGCACAGCTGAACTGGTTATTTATATGTCTCTTTTCATGACATAATGCGCTTAATAGGCTGGCTGCATTTTGGGTGTCTTGCGTGTTTGATAGCAGCGCCCACAGGCCCGCCGGCGGGACACAAAGAGGGGGGCCCATCTTGACTTCTTGACCTGGAGCCCATTCCACCCTAGCTATGCCCCTGGTGAATACCATCTGGTCTTGGTGATTTGTTAGTATATTTAGTTTGTCAATTTGCTCTAGGACCTTCTCCAGAGTCACATTGATTTGTGACAGCTCTTCCAATTCATCACATACAAAGTAAGATTCAGGCATGGGTATTTCCCCAACATCCTCTGCAGTGAAGACCGAAGCAAAGAACTCATTCAGCTTCTCTGCAATGTCCTTTTCCTCCCTAAGCTCCCCTTACATCCCCTGGTCATCTAACGGCCCAACTGACTCTCTAGCAGGCTTCCTGTTTCTGATGTACTTGAAAAAGTTTTTATTATTAGTTTTAGCATCTTTAGCAAGTTGTTCCTCAAATTCCTTTTTGTCTTGCCTTATTAACTTTTTACATCTACTTTGGCAACGCTTATGCTCTTCCCTATTTACTTCATTGGGACTCTTTCCATTTTTTAAAAGGATGCCGTTTTGGCTCCAATAGCCTCCTTCACCTCACCATTTAGCCACACAGGCAGACGTTTGGTCCTCTTCCTACCTTTCTTAATTTTAAATAGTCTCTCCACGCTGGCTGTAGACATTTAATTCTTGCAACTGCGCCTTTAAGTTTCCCTCTAAACTAGTTTCCTCATTTTTTAATTAAAGGAGGGGGGGCTGTACCTCGAAAAAAGGTGTGAATGACAAATAATTTGAGAATTACTCTACTTTAGAATGGCATGTAGCAACAACTGTCATAGCATAGGCTTGAGAAAGCCCCTTCCCTGAATTCAGGAGTTTGCAATATAATTCTGTCAAGTTCTGATGTCTTTTTACAAATAAGCAATATCATGAAGTTAATACGGACTGCCAACTGTGCAACTAAGGGCAGAAATTTGTCATTGGGGGGTCTAAACAATTTATTAAAATGGCTATGGTATGGTTTGATCATTTGTCATACGTGACTTACAGATAATGTTCAAGAACTGATTCTAGTTTCTGTTGTGAAGAACCAGGATTATTTGATGTTGCAGGTAGTATTCATTATTTTTTGTTTACACCATGCAGTTCTCTGCCATTACCATTCAATATTTTCCCCAGTACTTACTCTAGCGAAGTAATTTATAATAGGGCTACTATTATTCTTAGCTACTTCAGGGATACCACTGGCTGCTATAATTATGACATTAATTGTATCTTATTTTACTTTTTTTAAATAGTATGACTCTTAACATTTTTGAGGTTTCCGATTGAAATTTTGCATAATGCAATAGTGGGCTATAAAATCTGCCACATCAGGACATTGCTCAATCTGAGTCCAGTCTCTGGAATTAGCTAGTATTGGTTCTTCCTGAAAAAGGCAAACCTTTTTCTTCCTTATGCAGTATAATGCCCTAATAGTTAGACAGTACACTGCGTGTGAAAGAGGAGAAGGACATTGCCAGCCCAGTGTCCTCTAGCAATAAGTATGTGACCACTGACTGGTAATATGGTATTTGATTGCACTTCTGGTAACTTTAATAAATTCTGAATGATGGTTTTACTTGTTCCAGTAGCACCTAAAATCCTCAATTGAGATCATGGCCCCATTATGCTAGGCAACAGACCAACACATAGAAACAGATAGACACAACCTAAACAGGAAAAATTGGGAGAACAGAAGTGTTTCATTTTATGTATGCATAGACGATTCAAAGAAATTAAGGCCACACAATCCACAATGAAAGTGATGCATGTGGGCTCCTACACCCAAACAGAACCTCCCAGACTTCACAATTCCTTGAAGCCAATAGGACTCCATGCCAGGGTAGCAGTCAATCTGCGTGTCTCACTCTTGAAAATAAATACAATCTAGAGAAGTCTGTGAAAGAGGTAGAAATTGAACCCTTGACTCCTGAGCCCTAGTCCTCGGTTTTAACCATTGCACTATTCTTCCATTCAGCAATCATAAAATTAAGCTTTTTTAAAAATTCAGCCACGTTATTTGATACTTCTGGTTTCATTGAGTTCCACAGATTGACTATATTGTGTATTTTTTTAAAAAATAACATCAAAAGACACTAAAATGTGACCTTAAGGGAGCAGTACAATAGAGTAATGTGCAGATGATGGTAGAATTTTGATAAAATTTTAATGTCACTTGAATTACTGGGTGATTTTAGACGTTACGGGGCCCGTTGGCCCTGTACCGAAATCACCCAATTCATTCCCAGCTGGGATCACCCCGTCACGCCGTATCAGACATGCGAGGGGATCCCGGCGGGGAATCTGGGAGAGGGCGGGGCCACGCGGTGCAACGTGCAGCCGCACGGCCCCGCCCCCTCCACGCAGCCTGCCGCCCGCCCTCCGGGGAGACAGGTGGGCGGCAGGGCCAATGAGGCCGCCGCGTCGGGCCAGATTCGCCACGGCCCGGGGTCCCGCCGGTGATCCCGGGCCGTGGCGCCCAACCAGACAAGACGTCAGGGTTCACCCCGGCGTGGAATTACATTCAACACGCAGTGGCCGCCGGTCCCTCCACTTCGGCCGCTCGCGTGGTGATTGTAATTCCACGCCGTGGTAACATCTGGGGGGAAACATCTGTTTCCCCCAACAGACGTGCCGAAATCACAGCCACCACGCGGAATTGAGCGTGGTTGACTGTGATCTCGTAACGTCTGAAAATACCCACTCTTTGAGTCCTTTGTAAGAGTTGGCATTTATTAAAAGAAGTTTTATTTTATTTTAATCATAGTAAATGTGGTATTCATTCTTTCACTTGGGAAAACTTTATCCAGGCTTTAGAGCAGTATTAACTAACACAACCACATTCACAACATAAAAGTATGGCATATTACTTGACAGGATTTCATACACTTGAATTCAAAAGAGCTTACTGTTGTAATTTGTAATATTTCTATTTATTTGACAGTACTCTTTGATGTATTCAGCTCTCTAAACTTGTCATAACAGCATAGAAAAATACAATATAGTCATTGAAGTTTTGTTGCCTTTTCAAAGCTAACTCTCTTTCAAAAAGGCCTTGTAGTGCTTGGAGAACGCTGAGCCCTTTTATATAGTTGTTACATGGAGATAAAAAATTAATTTTAGAATATGAGTAATAGCAGCAGCAAGAAGAAAATTCTAAGGACTGCTTATGAACTGGAGGCTGATATATTAGACATACTATGATTCTTCTAAGCTGAATGACTGAGGCAAAAAATTTCAAAATTACAATTATTATCTATCATTAAGTAAATCCCATTGAATATAGACTAAGTGCCTATTACCCTTGTCAAATTTCAGATGGCTTCTCACCTGTTATAGAGCATGCTGGGTAGAAGTCTTTTTTAACAGATAATTGTGCATATCATTTAAATGCAGTAATTCATTTTGTTTTCATGATTAGACTATTGTTTCATTATATTATTTTTTTAAATAGTGAAAAAAATATTTTTGTTGTAGTTTAGCAACAAGCTGATCTCATCTTTTCTCTTCATTTATATTATGATGCTTATTTTTATTATCAACAACAAAAGGGACAGTGTCAGTTCACATTTGGTTCAATCTAGATATGGAAAAAAAACCAGTTTCTTTCTGACATTTCTAATGCACCCACGTTTATAGTCTGAGTTGTTTTACAAATCCTAAACTCTGTAGAATTGTTTCCAATGCATTTTTAATAATTTCAACTGAGATAGTCATTTTAAAAAAATGCGTGCAACCTAAACCTCATGGTAGGTGAACTTGTCAACACAAGTGAAATTGGCCTCAGAAATTTTTATTACCAAAGCTAAGAAAGGTGCACAGAGTAGAAATGAATAATTAAAGTCTGCAGCTTTATTAGCAATGAAGATAAGGCAATTAGTTTGAGAATATTTTTTAAGTAATCCAGGCCCTTTTCAATTATTTTTTATATAAAGTAGATGGTAATCTACCATGCAAAAGCTCTTCGGTAACTAAAAAAATCATAGTAAACATCCTTCCTGCTGTTCTTATTTAATAGCACAATAGGCCTAAGCACGTCTTCCTTAGCTATGCTTAAAAAAAAAAAAAGTCTTAATAAGAAACGCCTTTCTTGCCTTTGTGAACACATGATTTTTAAAACATACCCTGTAAAAGCAACTACCAGGACTATCAAGAAAACCATTATTGAGACCACTTGGCTGAATAGTTCAAAGGTTTGCTTTCCATATGGTGATGATATGACAATAGCAGGGCTGGACCCTGCCCCTTCTGTTCAGAGATGTTTTGAAGGAGGACCTGTTGCACAGATGCATGAAGTCCTGCTGATCAGCATATGTCAGAACAGTGTAGGCATAATTCGGCAAACCCTAGGTTTTGGTTCAGGGATTCATAACTTCAGAAAAATAGTACTTCCTTCCCCTCACCCTCTCCAGTGTCATGGCACAGACCTCACAACAGTTCTGATTCCAGTGAGACCATCCCTCTTGAAGTCCTGAATTCCACTGTCCCAGCTTCCATCAGCACATGCCCGCTTTTGATGCAAGAGAGAGATGAGCACTATAACTTTGGTCCTTTTCTAATGGGCGTGGGGGGATGGGTGGGCAGCACGATGGGTGGGGGGTGCGTTCCCATGGACCTCCACCCATCTCTATGCCCAGAGCATCGGGCATTGGTCCATGTGTGAGTGGTGGGTGGAGCGCGGGAATGTACGCCCAGCGTTCCCACAGGCACCCCCCGATCTCCCCCGCCCCCCCCCGCACCCATCAGCATTTGCATGGGCGCCCCTCCACCCGCACACGTGCAAGGAGGAGGCGTCCGTGTGAAAACGGCCTTTGTGGAATGGTTTCCTTGCTGGGGCACACATGGTTGTGAGTTTGAATCTCATTTTCACTAACTGTTTTCTAAACACACCCCAAGTCATGCTCTGAAAGGTAAGGTGCTGCTACCTCATTTTCTTTAAAAAAAATAAAATAAAAAATGCCAGAGAGGTGACAGGAGGGCATAGTGAGAAATAGACCTCAGAGGTCTTTTAGCATGACTGTTCCAATGTTTAGCTATCTAGCCATACTGCTAATGCTGCTGCAATAGTCTAACCGCTATGTAACCAGTGAGCAAGAGGCAAGGTCCTTCTCTTGTGGCCAATTTAAAAAGAGCAGCCAGCATTTGCTTCTGTAGCTCAGGTAGACCATTGAAAATTAGATTGAAAAGTCAAGGGTTCAAATATGGTTTAGGAAAGAGCATAATATATGGTATGTGATATTTATTTTTTAAGTTTGCTTTAAAAAAGGTTTATTTTTTCCAGTCCAACCTCAGTGAGTGTAGCCCTTTTTCACACCTGAGAACCCACTGAATGGTAGAGAGGCCTTATAAGTGCCTCAGCTGTGCAAAAATCTTCAGTGTGATGTCCAGTATTATTACACATCATAGATGCCAAACAGCCCCAACACCAACAACTACCTCAGCTGCACTTGAAGACAGGACGATGTGAATGACAGTGTTCGATTGGATGGAGGCATGGGACTTAATAGTTTTAGAAACTATCAGAGACTATACCTAGCAACACTGCTAATGCTGCTGCGGCATCCGTACAAACAGCTACTTAACTACTGAGCAATATGAAAAGTACTTCTCTAGTGGTTGAATGAAAAGAAGCAAACTGAAGTTGCTTCTATATTTCAAGCAGCCAAGCTTTGAAAAAGCAATCTAAAGGTCAGCAGGTCAAGTCTGGTATTGGTATCACTGATTTTTTTATTTTTTAAGCTTGTACTTTTTAAAAATCTTTGACCCTTGTATTCACATGCACATTTTGCATATAGCTTTAGTCCACATGTGCGGATCTTGGATCAGGTCCCTAGCTTTTCTTCAGCCCAACCTAAAGGTTAGGCAGTGGGCTATTTTAAATTTGCATAAACTTACACATTTCAACCCCCTTTGGGTGGGATAAAAATATAAATAAATAAAATTAATGCATGCAAATTAAGAGGGGCATTGCTGCTCCCTTTATTGTGGGAAGCAGGTCTGCTGCATGGGCATGAGTGGGTGCCACCCATGTGACTGCCGCGGCAGATGGGTGGGCATGTGTGCACGCTCCTGCAAAACACGCATGCCCACCCACCTCCCCCCATCACCCACTCACGGAGCAATTGGCCAAAACAGTGATTGCTCCATGAGTGGGGATGCAGGAGGGATCGGTGTGTGCCCTTGTACACCGCCCCCCCCACCCCCCACCTCCAGTGCTGCCGCGTGCAGATCCATCTCCCCCACAGCTTCGGCTCATTTTAAAAGGGCCTAAGACCCTTTTTCTGCAAAGTTTCTTTGCAGTTTCTAAACCACCTATTAGGGTAGGTGGATTGAAAGAAGCAACAGGTCTCCAAAGGAATCTCAGAGCTGCACCATCAACATACATTCTTAGTAGTAGTAATAGTATTTGTATAGCACCAGCAATGTGCCTGCCACTCAACAGTGCCTGCAGTGGTTAGGGACAGGTGTACATCTTTGGCATATTCAGTTATGGCGATACTGAATATGTATCAGTATCGTTTCATGAAAAAACCACTCGACTTAACAGTATCATGCCCTTAGTAACCAGCACCTGCGAGCCAAAAAGCCAAAGACTTCAGCAAGATGAGAAAATCTAATGTATGATAATTGAAAACAACTCTTTGTATGTTATCTGAAATGTAAAATATTTATTGAGATTTAATCTTTCATAGCCCCTTGAATTTTTACTGGGACCCTGCAAAGCTATTTTAATTACCAAAAGCATTTGCCTTAACTGCTTTTGTTAATATTCTCAAAGTACGTGCTTTTAAAATTAAGATATGGACGGTTTGAAGGAGCAACTTTATTTTTCTCTGGTGAATTGTATTAGTTTCCTTTAGAAAGAACATTTGAGCATAGCTTTAATTCCTCCTGCAAGTATCTTATGTAATTTATTCTAGGAGTAAGTAGTGCAGTCTTTTCTACAGTACTTCATTAACTGACAGGTTTAATCTTGGTAACTAGCAGCCTCCAGAATGAAGCTTGTCAATGGTGAATTAGAATAAAATATAGTGCCTTCTAGGAGATGAGGATATGGAAAAGTTTTGTTGTAAAGCTATGCTGCCTTCAAAATAGCTCTGAAGGCCAAGGTTTTCAATAATGGGTCTCCAAACATAGATACTTAAATAAGTTTAATTTTCAAAAGATCTGAATACTCATCAGCTTTCATTTCGTGTTAAGGGCTTTCGTTCAGTATATTGAATACATACAGACTTCTAGGAATGGAAGTAGTCCCACTGAAATAGACAGTTGCTCATTCCTGAAATTACATGTCTGTTTTTAATACTTCACTGAACTGAAGAAATCTTCTGGCACTCAAGTCCCCAAGATGTTGGGGATGGTGCTGGCGGGGGTAATCAACGCATCCCTTCGGCAGGGTAGATTGCCCCCCGACCTCAAGGAGGCCGTGGTGCGTCCCCTGCTGAAGAAGTCGACTTTAGATGTGGATGTACTCGCCAGCTACCGGCCCTTCTCTAACCTTCCCTTTTTAGGGAAGGTTATTGAACGGGCAGTGGCTCTGCAGCTCCAGGTACATCTTGATAGCATCGGTTTCCTTGACCCATTTCAATCAGGGTTTTGCTCCGGCTATGGTACAGAGACGGCGTTGGTGGCCTTGGTGGACGATCTCCGCCGGGACATGGATGCAGGACATTCAACGTTACTAGTCCTGCTAGATCTCTCGGCCACATTTGATACAGTGGACCATGAACTGCTGCTGAGATGATTGCGTGACCTGGGGGGTCTGGATGGGACTGTCCTAGGATGGTTCCAGTCATTCCTCTCGGGGAGGACCCAGCGGGTTGTCCTGGGGGCAGAAACATCTAACCTCCGGGCCCTGGACTGTGGCATTCCACAAGGTTCAATCTTGTCTCCATTATTATTTAATGTGTATATGCAGCCCTTGGGGGAGATCGTGAGAGGGTTTGGTGTGTGTTGCCACCAAAATGCTGATGACACCCATCTTTACCTCGCCTTTTCAACTGACCCAGGTCCTGCCGTCTCTCTGCTGTCCCAGTGTTTGGAGGCTGTTGCGACATGGTTGTGGCAAAGCAGACTGAAGCTCAACCCTGATAAGATGGAGGTGATGGTGGTGGGTAAAGCGGGGGAGGTGCTGGCTCCCCTTGTGGAGGGTGTGTGTCCCTCCGTGGCCCAGCAGGTACGAAGTCTGGGGGTGGTATTGGACTCAGGCCTCCGCCTGGATCGGCAGGTGGAGGTGGTGGCAAGGGTGGCTTTTCACAAGCTGTATCTGGTTCGGAGGGTGCGCATGGGCTGACCTGACATCTCCAGATCTGACCTGGCCACTCTGATCCATGCTTCCATCACCTCGAGGCTGGACTACTGTAACGCGCTCTACTTGGGGCTTCCCTTGACGCTGGCCCAGAGGTTGCAGCTAGTGCAGAATGCAGCAGCCCGTCTCCTAACAGGGATGGGTCGACGAGAGCACATTACACCTGTGCTCCGTGCGCTGCACTGGCTGCCTATAACATACCGAGCCAGATTCAAGGTGTTGACTTTGATCTATAAAGCCCTGTACGGTCTTGGCCCCAGATATATCAGGGACTGCCTCACCTTCTGCGTCTCAGGACGGCCCCTTCGGTCTGCCGGGAGCACCTTCCTGGAGGTCCCGTGTGAAGCGGGGGGCCACAATGGAGAGGGCGTTCTCGGTGGTAGGGCCAAAGCTGTGGAACTCCCTCCCAGAGGAAGCCCGCCTGGCCCCAAGTCTAATGACCTTTCGACGGGCATGTAAGACGTGGCTGTTCTCCCAGGCCTTCGGGGAGGGGGAGTTAATGAGGGTTTTAAACTGTTGGTTGTAAATTTTATTCTGATTTTAAATATTGTTTTATTTTTGTATGGAAGCTGCCCCGAGATGCTATAGGCATAAGGGGGCGGCATATAAATGTGACAGATAAATATAAATAAATAAATAAATTCTCTTGAAAATGAGACAGTTTATGTAGGTGACTAACTATAGATTTAAGAGCCTGACATTAGTTTCAAACAATATTTGTCTTAAGTCTCAAATGGAAGGTGTTTATTGTGATAAGAAAAAGCCACAATGGTACCTTTGCAAATCATATTGCTAGTCCAAAAAGCTGCTGTTTTTGCTCTGGAAAAGATCCAAGTGTGCTTCATGCTTCCCTCCCCCAGTCACAGAAACCACATTCATCCCTTAATTTGACCTCCTTGATATGTTGACTGCTCTATAATGTTTCTTTACTGTGCTTGGTTTTCAAACTGCATGTGCCAGGCAGTTGGAAGCTGACATTTATAGAAGTGCAGAACTGACCTTCTCCATTTTGTGGCTGTGCAAATGATCCCTTTGATTTCTTCTAAAGCTGTAATTCAGCTGAAGTTTTATATATAAAAGTTTGTATGCAGCCTTTGGGCTTAGAACATGTTTATACCAAATGTTCATTGTAGTCGGGGGGTATCCCCCCCCCCTTTTTTTTTTCTTTTTTGTACTTTTCTAAATCACTTCTCTCATTGTTCTAATTTCCCTCCCCTTTTTGTTATCCTTTTATTGTATCCTTTCTTTTCTTTACTGATTTATTTTTCTTTTTTCCTACCACTTACACTAGTTTGGTGCAGTATTTACTATGGTCAGAGCATAAAACTTGGAACCAGGAACCCCTGCATCCTAATTTAGATGGTGATGTTGACCCCTTTGGTGACCTTGAATAACTTCTCCCTCAGTTGGGCCATCTCTAAATTGTAGGCAATACTTAGCTAACTCAGTGGGGTATGATGAGTGCTAGTTAGCCAACATACAGCGCTGGGTTAAGGAAAAGTGCTGTATAGGAACCTATTTTTTGCTAGCTATAAACTTTAACTTATTCTTCCTCAAATACAAATTAAACCAAGATATGGCCATCAGTTTTGTCCGAGTGCCCTCTGTCACGAAGAAACACGGGACTACATGTTTGATAAATGTGTGGTGCCAAGGGTTTCACATGTATGTAATGTTACTATACATGTACACTACGTAATGTCAAAGGTTCCACATGTTGGTGATGTTGACATTGAGAACTGTAAAACTCAAAGTAGGACTCTGAGAACTGTACAACTCAAATTAGGGCTCTCACATGTCACCAGCCTACAGGAAATACAAAGAGATACCAAAATGTGTATTGGGGGCCAGACGAATGGCCAGAGACATTTATATGTTAACGTAGGCTGACATTGCCTACATGCAAAGAGACACAGAGAAACCGATAAGAGGACAAAGGAAATTCTAGAAGCCTGGAGAACACATGAGGAGTTTTCCTCCAGGAGATATAAGGAGAAGTATCCCAGGGGGGAAAAAGATTCTTCTTGCAAAGCTTCTTCCAGAGAACATCTGCATACGAATGACCAGCCTGGCAACAGCAGGCTGGGAACAGCATGAACTGAGAGACAGGATTTGCTCTCTAAGCCAGTACCCAGCCATTCGCCTGTATGGCTGAGAAACCAGAACTTCTGGACCTTGCTAGGGTAAGATGCATAATTTAGGAACTCAACCAGTATAAGTTAGGAATGCGTTATGTTTACCTTTTATTTCTAGTTACCACTCTGTTTGAACTATCTTGTTTATGTAATCAATAAACTTACTTCTTATCTTTATGAAGAAGTGGCACTGGTGGTGTCTAATATTGGAACACAAGTGAGCTACAAGAGCCCCAAGCTCTTGAGAACCCAGAGAGTAAAGAGTCTGTAAATGGGAAGGATCGGGCCCTTGTGTGACAAAGGAGTTTCATTGTGGCACACTTGAATTAGCCAGAGAGAGAAACTGATTCAAGAGAACTGTGCGCAAGTGAAACTGAGTCACTCAAACCCGGTAAAGTGGCCGTGACACCCTCATTTTCAGTTAGGCTTCTAGCTTTTTGTACTGGGTTTTAGTCTACAGCAGGGGTGCGGAACCTTTCCCTTTCCTTCCCTTCATCTGCTATCCTTATGTGCTCATCTCTGCTCACTTAACCCGAGCTCATTTTTTCAGTGCTTTCATGTAGGAACTGGATCCATAGGCCAAATCCAGGAACTTGCCAGGGGCCATATTTGACCCCTGGTCCTGAGGTTCCTCACCCGTGGTCTGTGATATAACTTACCATATCTTAATCCTTCTTTGTTCCAGCTATTTCACTTAGTCAATGGCAATCAGTTGTTCAGTGCCAACCCCTCCCACATGTGGATACCTCTGTAATCCCAACAAGTATAATGTCACACAAGGTGTCTAGATATGGGAGTTTCTACAGGTTTAAAGACCCTGGTACCTTCTCCCTTTTTCCTCTGCTGCTTTGGGTTTTTTGTATTTCTGTTCACTCTTGGCTGCTGTAATGTCATAGTCAATTACTGCCAAGAAGAATAAGCTCAGTTTGAATCCATTTTATCAGTCACTTAGTCTTGCAAGTCAGATAGCCTTTTAAAAAATCTTTGTGGAACAAATTAGGTCTTGGTTACATAAACGCTGTTTTGGAACGAACTACTTCATAACTAACCTTTCCTGTGTTTCTGTGAAGACCGGGGCTCAATTGAGATAACGGGTAGGTACTTAACTTTCCAAACAAATGGGACAAAATCTTAATGCAGTGTGATTTTTTTTCTAGACAGCTGTTGTCCCTTTCAAATTAACCCCCCTGTTGTTTTTTATGTATGGCTTAATTGGGGTCTGTTTGACCCCAACACCGGATTAGTACAGCGGGCATGTCCAACTTGCTAGGGTTAAAAAGTTATATTTCTTATTAAAAAGCTGTAGTATAGTACAGGCACCTGCCAAAGAGAATATAAATTTATGCTAAATGATAATAATTATGTGCTATTTTAGACAGAGTAAAAGTGTAGTTATAATGCAACATGCACCAGCTTATTCAAAGCACAATGAATATGGATAATTGTGGTTGCAACAAACTTTTCCAAAAATTTCAGCTGTTGTATTCCAGCAGAAAGTGTAATTCTTAGGGATGTGCGAACAGAACGCGGTTCGGATGTTCGGCCGTTCGGTTGTTCGGTTCGAAAACCGAGTTCAGGTTTGGTCGTTCAGTTCAGCGGAGTTCAGTTCGGCCAAAGTTGGCCGAACATTTGAAACAGTACTATCGGTACCAATATCGATACCAAATTCGAAGATTTTTTCGAGTATCATTTGACCTTGAGACCACCCCTGGTCTCCACCCCTGGTGCCAGGAAGTCTGCTCCTCAGCTGCCTCCCACTTCCAGTCACGTTTTCCCCACCCCTGAACTCACCTGAACATGACCGAACTGTTCAGTCGCTTCCGAGTTCAGTTCGGACATTCGGTTCGGTGGTCCAAACAGATGGATTTCGGTCCGAACTCCAAACATCTGAACCGCGTTCACACATCCCTAGTAATTCTATTGCAGTGATGCACTTAAACTAGTGGTTCACAAGCTTTTTGGCTGCATGGCTCCAGTTTGGAAGTTAAATTTTCTCATGATCCCAGACAACTGTAACAACATTAAAAATTGCAAAAATGATTTTTTTAGCATAAATTTCCTTTCTCTTTCCCTCCTTCTCTCTCTGAAGCCCCCTTTTTTCTCTTCCCCCACCTCTTTTTCTGTTTCATGTCTTCCTATCAACTTCACTGTCCCCTGCCCTCCTCTCTCCAGCACATTCAGCTCCACCTACTCACCTGTTTTCCATGTGCACTTCACGCACCCCTTCCCTTCCAACTCCACTTGCCCCCTCCTCTCATTTACGAATGTTCCCTGAGCAGGAAGAGAAGAGGTTATGAGCTTTAATATCACGTCTATTGTCTGTTGTTCCCATTTCCTCATTGTTTGTTGTTCTACACCTCTTGTTTTTGACCAGTGCCAGGCTGCTCTACCCTACAAGAGAATTTCAGTCTGAGTTGATAGAACTGTGAGCTTATTTGTAAAATGAACTGTGGCCTGCATGTATATGCGTGGGTGGTTAGTGCGTGGGTGGTGGAGGCTGAATGTAGCTTGGGGGCTCTGGAGTATGAAACGTTTCCACCCCTTCCCTCCCCACTTGGAACTCCTATTACTCCCTGGTGCTGATCCCCTTCACGACTTGTTGAAGTCAGTAAAAGTTGAGTGTGTTAAGGCGCTTTCAGGAAGATTAACACAAAGCATGAACGTTTTCTTATAGGCTGTTTTTACATGAAACGCTAACGCATAGGTCCACCCGTTCCCCACGTGTGCAAATATCTGTGTAAAAGTGGCAGTGGGTGGACGCATGCTCCCGCACCACCGTGGCCATGTCAGAACGGGGGCATGGGATCATCCACAGGAGGCAGGGGAGGATAGTCGAGGGTACGCACACACACCCCAGGTCTCACAGATATTGTGGAGTATACATGCCGCTATCACTAGCATGGGGGCCTTATCCAGGTTGAATTCATTAGGATTCCACAAGAGGAACCACCACATTTTAAGAACCCCAATTGCATGTTCCACAACGCAGCAAGTGGAGCACAGCTTGTTGCTAAAGAACACCTGGGTAGGTATTCATGGCATGGGGTACTCCTTCATAAGTCATGGTGTTATTAGATAGACTGGATGCCCAATGATAACAGGATGCATGGCCATGCCCTCGATAACCCTGTGTATATTGGGGGCAATTTCTGCAATGTACATCTGTGTGAAGAATGGTGATGTTCAGAGGATCCTCGCATTGTGTCTCCTTCCCAACACTCCAGTAAAGATGGCCACAAGTGGCCCCTGTGGTCTACGATAACTTGCAGGGACACAGAGAACTGGCCCTTTCTATTAAGACAGTCATCCTTGCTACTTGGTGGATGGATTATGGGAATGTGGGTCCCAACTATGGCCCTGATGCAGTGGGGAAAGCCCATTGCTTCAAAGCCATTGATCACCTCCTCAAGGTCAACCACTCCATAAGTTCCTCCACAATGGCTCTGCACACTTTGATGAGGATCTTGGTGACCATGGAGGTTCCCACCCCAAATTGCTGTGCCACATGCGGCAGGAATCAGGGGTCACTAGCATTAACTTTGTCCTTTACATGTGTATAAATTGTATACACTTTATACAATAAACTGTATAAAGTTACTGTTATACAATAAACTTTATACAATAAACTGTTAACAATGTCAGTGTAGAGAACATGATAGAATTCATTGCAGTTCTGTAGAAACAGAGTTAACGCACTCTGAAAAAATTGTTCATTGTCAAATTATGATAATAAATTACAGTCACTCGGCAATGGTGATTGGAGCGTGGAAACTGACCAAACTTGAGAGCTAAGTGTAGCAGTATCTTGAATTGTGTTGCATTTGTGTCCTTAGTATTTACACGCGTGTGTGTGTTGGAACCCCTGTTCTCCCCCCCACCCCCCATCCCAGTGAGTGNCCCCCCCCCCCCCCATCCCAGTGAGTGAGTGAGTTTGGCGAGTGAAGAGAGTGTCAGAGCCGAGTGTTGACCCTTTGTTCCCCTTCCTGAGGATACCTGCCCTTCCCTGTTATCCCTGAGCGCAAGCCCTTCCCCCCAACAGCCGTTCTCCCTGGGCCCCCCTCCCTGTGTTTCCCCACCTGTCTCACGAACCTCCCTTTCCCCAGTTCCAGAGTGGGTTGCGAGCGTGAGCGAGGCTCGAGGTGTCTCTCCACACCACCGCCCTATGATGATAGGGACTGGGTCTCAGTAGGGGCCGAAAGTCCACATACTATCCTGACGGGCATTTATTCCTCGATAGAACCCTTCCATGGACAGGGACAGGGCAAGTGCGTGGAAGAACGGGTGGGGGCACCGGAGTGTTCGATAGCTAGCCTTCCCCGTCGCTACCCTAGACCCTTATCCCTTCCCCCCACTGACACTCTCACAATCACAGATGCACACAGTTTTCCCTCCCACTCTCTCACAAATACACACACACACAGACTCTTCTTCCCCCCCCACTCTCTCAAAAACACACATGCACTGTTGTCCCTCACGCACGCACACACACGCGCACACACACACACACACCCCTCACCAACAACAACTCCGCCACTTGCAGCCTCACAGGAGGTTCAGGAGAGACTGTAGAGTTTTTCAAAAGGTCCCGCGATGCTGCAGGACACACAGGGGGCCGCCGCCATCTTGCTGTTCCTGTCTGGGCATGATGGGAAATGTAGTCCTAGCATGCCCAGACAAGAAACCTGTCGGTAGCCCCAGTGTCCCTAGTGGGGGCAGCAGAACTTGCAGCACCAGGCAGTGAGGGGAAAGAGGGCCGGGGGAATGGCATAGTTCCTCTCCCCCCATGCCCCCCTCCATAAGCTGCCAAGCCTGCCAGGGGACACGGGGAAAAGGTGAGCCCAGGCATAACAGCATAATGAAAGTTACGTGACTCTGTTTTTTAAAATCATGTAACTTTTATCAGGAGCCAGCTCCGTCCCAAAAACTTTATGCTGTAGTCAGTTTCATTTCAGTTACCCACTTGCCTCAGAAAGCCAGCAAGAGGAAGCTGTAGTCAGTTTCATGTCAATTAACCTGCACCCCCGCCTCATTCCCTACTTTTGACTCCATATGAAAAGTCTGCACCTTTTCAAAAGGTGCAGACTTTTCACTTGGTATGAAAAGTTGCAGACTTTTGACTCCGTACTTTTGACTCTGTATGAAAAGACTGCACCTTTTCATAGGAGTGAAAAGTCTGCACTTTTTCAAATGTTGCATACTTTTAGAAGTACGGAATCAAAAGTCTGCAACTTTTCAAAAGTTGCATACTTTTAAAAGTACGGAGTCAAAAGTTTGCAAGTTTTCATACCAAGTGAAAAGGTGTAGACTTTTCACTTGGTATGAAAAGTTGCAGACTTTTGACTCTGTGCTTTTGACTCTATGAAAAGTCTGCAACTTTTCATACCAAGTGAAAAGTCTGCACTTTTTCAAATGTTGCATACTTTTAAAAGTACGGAATCAAAAGTCTGCAACTTTTCAAAAGTTGCATACTTTTAAAAGTACGGAGTCAAAAGTTTGCAAGTTTTCATACCAAGTGAAAAGGTGTAGACTTTTCACTTGGTATGAAAAGTTGCAGACTTTTGACTCTGTGCTTTTGACTCTATGAAAAGTCTGCAACTTTTCATACCAAGTGAAAAGGTGTAGACTTTTCACTTGGTATGAAAAGTTGCAGACTTTTGACTCTCTACTTTTGACTCTGAAAAGTCTGCAACTTTTCATAGGAGTGAAAAGTGTGCAACTTTTCAAAAGTTGCAGACTTTTAAAAGTACGGAGTCAAAATCTGCAAGTTTTCATACCAAGTGGAACGTCTGTAAACTTTTGAAAACTTGCAGACTTTTCACTCGGTATGAAAAGTTGCAGACTTTTCATAAGGAGTCAAAAGTACAGAGTGAGGCCAGGGGGGTAATTGAGATGAAGCTGACTAGAGCGTCCTCTTGCTGTCTTTCTGAGGCAATTGGGTAATTCACATGAAACTGACTAGTGCTTAAAGTCTTTGTGACAATGCTCGCTTCTGATAAAGTTACGTGATGTTAAAAAGTAGAGTCATGTAACTTTCCTTATGCTGTGTTTTGCCGGTCAGCAGCTGCTCAACTGCGCATGCGCGAGCCAGTAAAACCAATTTTAAAATTAGTAATAACTCGGTTTTGGCTGTACCAATCACTATCATATTACAAAAGCAGTTGGTATTGATCTCATGCTCCATGCCTGTGACATTTGGTGGCTCAACTCATCCAGGGGGAGGAGATATTGATGATTCAAAATCATGACGACGTGTGTGCATATGATGGTCGTCACGAATTATAGCCATGGATAAATTTTCAGAAATGTAGCTCAAGCGGTTTCCTCAAAATCGGGGCTTCAGCAGTCCCCTGTTTATAATGGAGAGTGGTTGTGCATTTAACTTCCTTACAGCTACCGCTGTAAGGAAATAATGTAACCTCACTGGGGGTCCTAACCTGCAGTTTGGGAACCGCCGTCTTGCCTGTTCACCAATAAACTGCTACCAGAGTATCTGCTACCAGCGATTTTTGAACACTGCCTTAGTAAGGGCCTTTCTTCACACGTAATGTGTGGGATTCAAAGAATCACTTTGATGTGTCCTCTTAATTAAATTCCATTTTTAGTGAAAAATCCACAACAGCAAAGGCTATTTTAATTAACACATGAACTAAACTTCAGCTAATATATTCCTCCTCTTCGTTATTGTAAGAAGGAACATATTTCTCCATAACATTATCCAGCTACAGAATAAAGGTTATGTTCTCCTATCCATGTGCACACACAATTGCCATTGCTATGCAATGGGTGTGAAAATGGGTCAATACAGGGTGATATCTGTGTGCTCGTCCTTTATTCAGCACACTTTCATTGTCTTCCTGGTGTCAAAGGCCAATCAGGGCAAAACTGTTCTCACTTTGTAGGCTTACCTTAATATCGTTTATAATGGGTGGTGCACTTGGTAATTTTATTATTAATGTTAATGTGGAGGATTGAAACGCATGCTTTAAAAATGACATTTTAAAGAATGTCTAACTGCCATGCTTCTGAAGAAGAACTAAGGTCATAAGTTTCCCAGCCATACATGCATTCAAGCTCAGTAGTGTCCCAGAACAGCTTGATGGGCAGGGAAGCCTTCAAAGGAATTCCCCACTGTTGTAAAGAAAAGCATGATGGACAACTGTGTGTTGCTGCTGATGTGTGTAGGCTCTGCTGTGAAAAAGAAATGGTATGTGAACAGAATTCCAAAACTTTAGCATAGATCTAGAGAATGTGCATGTGCATTTTCCTAGTGTTGGGCCTCCTCACCTTCCTGGCTCCTGCAGCTATTCCTGTTATCTCAGATTTGGTTCTTATGTGTCACAACTTTGAAGATGCTGGCCCACTGATGGCCGAGTGCCCAGATCCCCAGCAGGGGAATGAAGTTAGTCTCTGACTAAGAGACAATGCTACATGCAGTCCAGCTGGACTGAATAATATTATTTATTTATTTATTTATTTATTTTAAATTAACCCCACCCATCCTGCCACAGGCAGCTCTGAGCAGCTTAATATGTCTTATATACTACCATGAATGGCATTGTTTCCTAGTGGCATAAAAAGAATAGTTGCAGGGCTGGCCCAGGGCGTGTGCCATATGTGCGGCAGCACATGGCCCCGCGGCCAGCTGGGGCCCCCCGCTTGCCTGGCTGGGCAGCAGGCTGCAGCCAGCTTCTCCCCCAGGAAGTGATTCTTCCTTCCTTCCCTGGTTCCAGACCCCATCCCTCACCTGCCTCTGCCTTCTAGTAGCGCAGGGACACTTGATCGGGCTGGGAGATAAGGTTGTTTGTTTACAAACAGCTCCTCCCCACATGCTGATTAGAAGGTTGCTACCTTGTAAAGAAGGTTCTTCGAGATGGCTCACAACATTCTCACAACCAGGTTGTGCACGCTCACCCTATTAAATAATAGACCACATGATGGTCTCGAGCTCCTCTAGTATAAAAAGAACCCTCCNCCTATTCAAATAATAGACCACATGATGGTCTCGAGCTCCTCTAGTATAAAAAGAACCCTCCCCCTCTGAATGACAGTTCCTTTCAACCCTTTCTAGAAATATAAGAAAATAATTCCATGCGGGGCTGGAAGGGTGGGTATTTGTGAGAATGTTCGGAGCCATCTCAAAGAACCTTGTTTACAAGGTAGCAACCTTCTGTTCTTCTTCGAGTGGCTCCTCACATGATATTTTTACATGGCTCCACCGGGTGGGGAGTCGGTGGATGCGCCAGTGCATGGGTGGGTCATGCACACGGCTGCACACACATCGGGCTGGGAGATAAGCCACTCACCCACCACTCATCCACACTCACATAGTAACCACCGTTTCCCCCAGTTGCTCCATGCGTGAGGATGAGTGGGGCGTGAGTGGGGATGCGTGTTAGGTGAGCGCGCACATACCCCCACTCACCATGGGCACGTGCACCACGTCATTCACACGGGGTTCCCCCACTCATGAACACACAGAAATCTGCGTGTTCATGGCTGGGAGCAGCCCGTGTAAAAGGGGCCACATTCTCACAACTGCCTTTCTTATACTATCTTAGTTAGGAATTTAGGCTGTAAAGCAATATCTGGTCTGTCTTGGAAAATAAATCTGCAAATATGGTTTTGAGATTAGTATGGCTGTTATTTCACTAACTCTTCTTAATGAAGTTATTGCCGACAGGAATACTGTCTTTAAACCCACACCCCATACACAGTTCATTTGCTCCCCCATATAATCAATTCATTCTGCCCTGTGGGCACAAATTAAATGGTTATGGGTGGGGGCAGCATGAATTGATCATGGGGCAAAACTGAACTGGTTATATGTCTCTTTTCATGGCATAATGCGCTTAATAAACTAGCTGCATTTTGGGTGTCTTGTGGGTATGATAGCAGCACCTCTGGACTGGTCGCACTGCATGCGTGCACAAGGCACAGGCGGCACCAGCAGCAAGAATCAACAGGCCTTGGAGGCCAGACTGGTTAAGCTCGCCCTCTCCTCCAGTGAGGCAGTGGATGCAGTCAATCTCTCTGTGCTTGCCTCAAATGCCCGCTTGGCTGCCCCTGCAATGGAACCCCTCCTGGGGAGTGGTGGTAGACACTCGGCTTGGGATGGGGGGAAGCATTGGGAGACCATGCTTCTCCATGGTTGTTCGGAGGGGTGGAGAATGGGAATCCTTCCTGTCTAGAGGGAGTAAGTTTTATGTAAATTTATACATTTGCATAATTAGGTGGGGGCCTAATTATGCAAATTAGGCCCCGGACCAAGACTTCGCACATGGCCTCACAAACCCTGGGGCCGTCTTTTAGGCGAGCTGAATATGCTCTTCATCTCCAAGGGCAGAGTGCCATCTGGAAAGTCATGTATGCTTTTACATGGGAGTCATTCCTGGGGGGTGGGAGAGAGATTGGGTGAACCAAGGAGACGACTAATGAAAGTCAAACTGGGCTTGTTGCATGAAAAGGGTCAACTTGCACTTAGAGCTGTGCAGACCAAATCGGGCCTGAAAATCAGCTCAGTTCTGGAGCCTTCCTGGCCCAAGTACCTTGTACTCAGGCTGAACCAGGCTCACCGCAGGTGGAAGATCTTCCCCACAGGGACCCCGTGACATCACAGAGAGCCCTACTGTTCAAGACCAGGTTCAGATTGGTCCTGATGCATTTGGGATTGGGCTATCCACCAGCAGAGCTATAAACCATACTTGTCAGCAGGCTTTAGAGGGGAGGGGTGTGGAGGAACTGCGAATGGGAAGGGCACAGTCTAACGTGGGAGAATTGTGCCAAGTGGGGTTGCCAGACATCACTTATTTTAAGGATTGCCCCTTATGTGGTGTCCCTTATTTGAAAGTCCCATAGCTCCGTATATTTACCTGGAAGGGAAGCTATTTGGGGATTAAATTTTAATTGGTTTTAGTTTATTTCTTTTAATGCATGTACTGGGTCTCATTGTTTTTAGAATGTATTTTTAATTATATCTGTTGAATTGTTACTTTTATTATTGTGAACCATCCTGAGCCAATTTGATATAAATCAATAATATGCCCTTATTTTTGGAAAGAGAAAGAAAGAAAATACTGGAAGCTCTAGGAAAGGTATGAGGGTGTTCAAGGGGTAGGGCAATGGGATGTGGAATGAGCTGAGTATAAATTGTAGGTGTACTGGCAGAAAGAGATGGGCATCTTTCAGAACATGTTACTGCTTGATATGTTCTTCCACCTCTTTCTCCCCACCCTGACATCTAAGGTGATTGCCTCCTCACCAATCCACTATGCTGCCATACTACTACTTCTGCAACTTTGCATGCCATTCTGGACCCATATATCCATACTTCTCCCTTCCAAGAGGGGTGCAGTCAGGTTGCCCTTCCTTCCCACCTCTGCTCTTGACATGCACACCTCTGCCAGTCCTTGCCCCATGGTTCATTGCCCAGATTGTGTTCTGCCTTCTGGTACATTGGCTTTATAAAGGTTATTAATACCTTCCAACCTGAAACTAATTCCAATCTTTTCAATTTAAAAACATTTTGGTAATCATTTTAGTCAACTGGAATATTCTTTCCATGTTGGTAATCATAAAATCTTGATCCCACAATTTTTATATATAAAGGAAAGACTTATTTCATGGCAGCTGTTAAAGTAATTGGTAGTGGAGACAAACTGTTATAATCAGTTATGTTACACACCTCACCTTAGGTTTACCCCAGTAATTTGTAAAACCCATAACTCATTTCAAAGTAGCCATGCCCTTTCAACCGCTCTGTGTTTCAATTTCCCCATAAGTGCATGTTTTCATATTATTATGAGTGAACAAGCTGGAAAACTATGGTAGTTCTTTCAGGGTGGTTCCATTTCTGAAAGACCTGCCAACAGTGACACTGACAACGGCTTTCCCTAAGTGCTGGAGAGATTAGGATTTACAGTATTTCCATTAAATTGTTTTATGAGTTTGGATGTAAATGTGTTATATCTATTGTAGCCTTGACTTTCTCTGTAGGACTTTGGAATGCTGAGGCATGCTGGGAATGTGCTGTATTATATATATTTTGTTTCTAAAAACTTCAAGCATTTAACTAATTTAAAGTTTCCTCCTGCTCATCCCTTTCCTGCTATTCATTTTCAAAACAATTGAAAGTCCCTTGCTCACCCTGCAATGTGTTTCTGTATTGTTTCAGGCTGCGAGGCTTCTCTTAACCTGACATTTCAGAAGGCCACAGACACGGTGAACGATATCTTCAAGTCCCTCAAGGAAGTTGCGAGAGCTCGAATGCACATGAAGCGATTCAGTTCTGTCTATATCCCAGGAAGCAACACACACCAGGCAAGCAGGCATTTTTCTACTCTGTGTTACCCTGCTCTAGCTCAGTCCAAATTACAGTTTTCCAAATTTTATTATTATTATTATTATTAACAAACATTTATATAGCGCCAGCAGTGTACCTGGCACTTTACAAAGTAATAAAATAGACATGGTCCCTGCCCCTAGGGCTTACAATCTGAGAGACAGGAGCTGGGGGAGAGACTTAGGAAGGGGAACAGAGGGAGAGACAAGGGGTCTAACATTCATGAAGATGCGAGGTCTCAAGTGCACATACTTGGCTTGGTTACAATGAGAATGACAGCAGGCAGGTCCATGTTGCAAGGAAAAGGGTAAACCGATCGTAGGTATAGGAATAGTGGCTCAGCAGGATAAAGAGTCAGACAGAGCAGAGCGAAAGAGGTGAGTTTTAAGGAGAGATTTGAAGGTATGAAGGGAGGGGGCAAGGCGGATGTGGACAGGGAGGGAGTTCCAGGCATGGGGGGCAGCAAGTGAGAAGGGACGAAGGCGCTTAGGGGAGCAGGGAAGGCGTGGAAGGGCGAGAGAGGGGACAGAGGAGGAGCGAAGTGCACGGGCTGGAGTATGGAGGGCGATAAGTGCAGAGAGGTAGGGGGGAGCAAATAAGACCAGTTCTGCTGGTGTACAAATGCAAGGCATATTCTACTGGTACTGCCCCAATGAAAGTCTGAAAATTAACATTTTTGAATTGGCTTCATCAGCAAGGACTGGCTGAAGTTTTTACTGTCCTTGTTACGAAGTCTGAGCTTCAGACTTTGCCCCACAGTGTTGCGACATTCATAAATTTCATATCCAAGACAAGACTCACCTCAAGATGATCCAGGGCCAGGATTGACCATTCTGTCTGGTAACATCTCTCTCTCCCTCCCTCCCTTTCTCTCTCTCTTTCTAATATACATAAGGCTATGCCCCGAAGTAATTTATTTTTAACATTGCCATAGTTGAGAAAGGCAGTTTGCTTTACACAGTTGCAAATTAATGATATCACAGCTGCTGTTTGTTGAGATTAAAGAGATTTTTGTTTAAAAAAAGCACAAGTCATCAGAACTGAAGCTGATTTTTCTCTGCAGTATGTACGTTTTCCAGTTAGAAATACACAGTTACCACAAGAAAACAGTATGTTGTAATTCAGGATTTTTTTAAAAAACCACACACACACACCAAACTCCGAGACCATGGTTAGCAACAGTTTTGGGAAAGAAAACTGACCAATGCTAATTTGCATGAGTGTATGCATTAAATTATGCAAATTTAAAATAGCCCATTGCATAACCCTAAGGCTGGGCTCAAAAAAGAAAAACAAACCAATGGTGGCCAGTACTACCCCGGACTGGTAGTGGGAATAGGTCATGTAGCCACTTTGTCTTTATGGAGGACTGGCATCATGAGCCCTTCATAGGGATGCTGTGGATGCTGCATATAGCTTCTTGCTTTGGAGACTGCCAGTGCCCAGTGTTGGGTCTAGCTACTGCCTCATATTCAGGTCTTCAATGTGGCATAACTTTGATTTACCTTAGTAACATCAGGCGTGCTCCTGGGTCAACTAAAAGGTTGGGCTGGATGCCATAATCACCCCTGGACCAGACAACCAGAACAAAAAAGTATATATACTTAACAAGGGAGAAATAAGTTAGGAACCAAATAATAAGTTGCATATAAATCAGTCAGAAAAACTACATAGAACATGATTTAAGGTTGCTACAGAATACCTTCGTCCAAACCCCAGCAAGCATAGAAATACAGTTCAAGTTTCCATAGTAACTGCAAGTCTTAAGCAACAGCATCTTTCCATACTACTGCCCCATCCACTCTGCTACAGCTCTGCACATCTCCCATCCATCATATAACTCCAGAAACATTAAATTACAGTCATTTAACCTTAATTTTGATAGTCAAAAATTGTTTCTAGTTAATGCAGACTAGTAAGAAATACAGCAGTTTAGCTTCTTGGGTGTGGTTGAATGTTTGTGAAGCTGTGTGACAGTTGCCACATGTGTTGAGTTTTAGTGGAGTATATGGGACCATAAGGCCTCCTTTTCAAAGCAATACCACTTGAACTGCAGGAGCAACAGCTGGCCTGTTTTCATACATCCTCTTGAGATGGACTTCATACATACCTTACAAGTTTTCTAGAGGTCACAGGGCAGTAACAGGGTTCAGAGTATGACTGGGTATCTGTGATAAGAGTCCTGGGTTCTATTCTTCATGGTGGCTTTATGTAATGTGTTTTTGCTTATTCGTTAAATAGGCAGCTGTTCATAGTTCCTTACCTTGAAGAGCAAGGAAAGAGAGTGAACTGTGTAGGAATCATTTCCCGAGGTTCCACACATGCTCCTTCCACTTTGTGTGCTTCTGTCTCTCTCTCTCTCCACACCCCTCATTCTCCTTCCCACAAATTTTGATGTCTAGTTAGCATTGCCAGCTGGATACTGCACAAAGATGTGCAGCGTACAGCTAGTAACGCTAAGTAGTAGTAGATGGCCAGTGCTGGAAAATCCAGTTCAGAACTGGGAGGATGGCAAAACTAATTTATTATCTAGCCAAAGAGATTCCTCTCAATGTTTAGTATCCTGCAATCAGACAAAAGACAAAAACTATTATGAAAGTATATGAGAACGTACTGTAAAAAGACAGGACCTCATGCATAACAAACCATTGTTTAACAGCTAGTGAAGTGGAAAAACTGTGAGTATGAGAGGTCAGTGAAAGAGTAACCAAACCAGGATCCAACAACAATTCCAATAACTGTCAGGATAGAAGAATTCATAGTTGAAGGCTTCTGGCAGTTTTGACTAGCCCGATGACCGATAGGGCTAACCTTCTATAAACATTTATTAGGTAACTCAGTACAGAACATTCAGGATGATAAGAAAAAGTCTTTCTAGAAGTTTCCTAGAATTTTAGGTACTATTGACATGTTCTTTGGCTACAACCCACATTCATTCATTTGAGATCAAATGCAGACTCAGCCTTATATGGCAGAAAAGGATACATTAGCCCCATACCACTGCCTACCCTGACTCTGATTTGGGTTAGCTGGTTAGGGGAATGGCCCATGGGAGACAGAATGGGAATGGGAGGAAATTTGCATCTGCTCTGTGGTCATGAGCCACCAAATGTCTGGGATACAAAAAAGAGAGTTCCTCTTTTCTGTAAAGCAGTCCTTGCTGGATCTCCGCTTCTCTCTCTCCCCTTACCACGGGCTAGGTGCAAGGAAAGAGAGTAATCAGGGACAAGAACCACCCTTGTTTTCAGTTTGTTTTTAAACAAGCACCATTTTGGGAGGAAAGCTATGGTGTTTCTTTTTTAGAGGGATGGTTTTAGATATGTACTATGATACGGGTGTGCAGCCTGTTTCAGATTACTCCAGTTAGAGTAGTCCAGTCAGTCAGAGGTAAGCTCACCTACTGCAGAGAATTGGGGAGACACTGAAACTCTAGTGGTGAGAGGAGGGGGCAAAACCGTGACCGGGGTGAAACTACCATTTACTCCTCCCAATTATTAACGTGTCAGAGGAGAAGTGGTTCATGGGTAGCTACCTTGATGTGTCTTACTTTACAGTTATTTGAACATGTAATATCAGCTGTTAAAAACTTAATCTTTGCCCTTATGTAAAGATACAATCACAGATGAGTTCAGGCCAGCCAGTTACTTATCCTGTATACACTGAGATATTAAGCCATGTTAGCACTGTTATGCAGATCTTGATATTTTACAGAAGTATCAGCATTAGTATGTTTCTGAACAGTAATTTCAAACTTCTACATATCACACAATGTACTTACTAATGCTAAAAAAATATTCTAGAAGACATTGAGAAGGGATTTACTTGTCATTTGGCCTTTCTGTATAAAACAGCTGATAAATGTTTGTGCATAGCTAGCTAGTTATTTCTCTGCTTCCAGGTGCCATGAGATGTTAGGATTAGGTTGCCTGCTTTTGTAGCTGCGGCTCTATCCATGTTACTCTTGATGCCAGTTGTGCACAATCTTTTTGAAATTCTGGTATCTCGTGGCCAGTACCTGACCATATGGACGCAGGATTCAGTACTTTAGCAACTTCATAGCAGGATCTAAAGAGGACTGATGTTCTAATCATACTATTATAGGTGCCATGTGGTCTCTGAAAACTGGGTGTTACGGGTATTAAACTGGGCACCAATAAGGCAAATAATCAAAATCATTGGTCTCTTGTTAAAATCTTGACCTGCAATTTTACCCCTGTGGCTGCTGATAAATGATATCTATCTTTTAATTTCACACAGTAACTATCCCTGTTTAACATCAGTTTTGATCTAGTCTCCAAATCCTTCATTTTAGTGCATTCCTGTCTCTCATCTCTAGCACTGTATGGATATTATAGACTTTATTCAAGCTAGTAAACAACATTTTAGGCCTTCATTTATTTTGTGACTGGCTTTGGCACAAATTTTTGAATGGTCTGCTACAGAAGGAAATAACTTCTAATGTCTCCTATAGTTTTCTTTCTTGGCTTAAGTAAGAAGTTTGTACATGTGTTGTACAAAGGACTGAATGAGATGTATAAATTGTCTTTGACATGATTGTATGACATGAACTTAGGTTTTGTTTTTCACATTGTAAAACTGTTGGGCAAGAAATGCATCTGCCCCAGCGGGTGTAGATACCCCACTTTCCAGGGCTGGGGGTGCAACAGCCTGTGCGGCTATGGCGTCCCCAACTCACCGTTGCCTCCATCTGCAGTAACCCTAGCTTACTGGTTGCTGATGTTCCTTGTGTCATCAGCGCAGGGCCGCCAGTGCCCAGAGTGGAGCGTGTAACCAGCCCCGCCCCCTGCCACTCTAGAGCGCTTGGGGTCTGACTGTCAGCAGCCCACCGCTCTGCCTACACGACCTGCACACTGCACAGGGCAATGGCCAACATGGATGAGAAGTCATTCATGGTAAAGCAGGCCTCGTCATCCGCCCCCCTCCCCTGTGCGGCACTGCAGTGGATGGGCTTGGGGAAGCATCCACCATTGACACCCTGGCCCCGGCACCCCTGCCGCCTCGCAGCGGCTGGGTCCCAGTTGCCCAAGCACCCCTGGTACCCCCGCTTCTGCTTGTTCCTGTTAGCCATGTCTCCTGCTCCAAAATAAAGGAGAGACAAGTGTTAATCAACTCCTCATTAACAGGGAGTGCCAACTGCACCCATGACCCAGGTCCCCCAGTCAGTGTATGGCTAAAGTACACCCCTGACCCAGGACACCTGTCGAGTTTCTGGCTAAGGCCACAAGCCCATTAGGACTCCCACCCAATGCTAAGGATGGAGCCATGCCCCTCCCCGCCAATAAACCCCCCCCGCCCCCCCGAAGGCCCTTAAAGAGAGGAGCTACAGGGATGGGGCATTATACCACACCTGGTGGGGGAGCATAGGACAGACTAGGGGAGGAGAACGAAGGTGGGGTGGTATGCTCCGCCCCCAACAGCAAGCCCCCGGAGAAGGGCCACCAGGGAGGCTGCATCATGCCCCACATGGGAGGGGGGCACACAACACCCCACTACCAACCCCTGAAGGAAACGGGGGAAGTGGGGGGCTCCGCGCCCCACAAGGGCACAATCACGCTCCCCCCCGCCACCGGACAGTACCCCAACCCTGCACCCCACCATGGTGGAGCGCTAGCCCGGGGGAAGGGGGGGCGAAGAATGCTACCATCATGATTGCAGGGTGGGAGGCAGGGGCAAACCATCGCTACTGCCACACACACACCCAGCCAACAAGCCCCACACCGCCGAGGGAAGGAGATCCCAATCTGGCCCCTCCCCCCAAGCCACCCAGCGCAAGAGAGAGCAGTGGGGTTTTGTTTTGGGGGGAACACTGCTGTTGCGAGGCACCCAGCACAAGAGAGCGCGGGGAACAACGCCACCACAGTGCACGCGGGGGGGGAGCAAAGATTGCCGCTGCCCCACACACACACCCAAGCCCCAACCCGCCAGCGGAGGGAGGAAGGCTCCCAAACCGGCCGCTCCTCCCCTGCCTGAAACCCCGAACCGCCGGCAGCAACAGGAAAAAAAGGTGGGGGGGAGTTGTAATTTCTTCCTCCCGATCCCCGCCGGAGGAAGGAACAGGCTCCAAATCCGAAAACACCACATCCGCCAACAAAGCCAAGTTTTTGGGGGGTTCTTTGTTGGGTTTTTTTGAGCTTGCTGAGTTTGCTGCGCCTGCAGCGGTGAGAGGGGCGGGGAGGTGGGGTGGGGGAGAAACAAGCTGCCTCCCAGAGAACGATTCTTACCGGCTTACCTGCACGTGCAGACAGCAAGAAAGCAGTCTTGAGGCACGCAGAGATCCATGCGGCAAGAGGGGTGGCAGGCAGCGAGCGTCCCTGCATATATACCTGGCTCTGGACCGCCCCCTTTACAGGTAAGGGCACCCGTTGGCTGGGATTACACCTGGGCAGGGAGGATGCCACCCTCCCCCCCACCTCAAAACACCTGGGTTCCAGAGCCGGCCCACACAAGTGCCCCCCCCCACTCCACCCCCACTTAATTGCAGTGTGTAGGGGGACTTTATTTCCATGTTGATAAGTTAAGTCATTTTTCATTTTCGTCCCTGTACTGTATCTATGGTAAGTGGTGTGTTTTCATTCATCATTTGCCCAGCATGAGTGATTTCTTTACATGTTTTTTCTAAGAAAATTATTGATGTGACATTCCTGGAATAGCACTGTAGGAAAATACTGTACACCTTATTTGGTGGTGGCTAATTTTTTATTGCAGTGCTCACTCCAGAAACTATAGTGCAACACTTGCTTTTTACACTTTAAATCTACAGGCAAATTATGAATGCAGCAAAATGGGTCCCTGACTACAAACCAATTAAAGTAGAATTCTCAAGGAAAGAACTTTCTTTAGAATTCTGAAGGGACTTTCATTATCTTGCAGATTTTATGAAGGGTAACTAGATGGCTCAAGACATCAGTTATGGGATACAGAATCTTCCACTTCTACATCACCAGTCCACCAATATGCTGACGATACTCAGCTGTACCTCTCTTTTTCAACGGACCCAGACCCTGCTGTCTCGTTGCTATCCCAGTGTTTGGAGGCCGTGGCGGAATTGATGTGGCAGAGCAGACTCAAGCTCAACCCCGATAAGACAGAGGTGATGTTGGTGGGGAGAGCGAGGGAGGTAGTGGTCCCCATGATTGAGGGGGTTCGCCCTCCTATAGCTCAGCAGGTCCGGAGTCTGGGGGTGATACTGGACGCGGATCTCCGCCTGGAGCGGCAGGTGGAGGCAGTCGCGAAGGCTGCCTTCCGCCAGTTGCATCTGTTGTAGAGGCTGCGTCCGTTTGTCTCTGGCCCAGACCTGGCCTCCCTCATCCATGCCTTCATCACCTCGAGGCTGGACTACTGCAACATGCTCTACATGGGGCTTCCCTTGTTCCTGGTTCGGAGGCTGCAGCTAGTGCAGAATGCAGCGGCCCACCTCCTTTCGGGGACGGGTCGTCGGGAGCACATAACACCTGTGCTCCAGACTCTGCGCTGGTTGCCAATAGCGTGCCAAGCCAGGTTCAAGGTTTTGGTGTTGATCTATAAGGCCCTTCATGGTCTGGGGCCCTCGTACCTCAGGGACCGCCTCAACCTTCACGCCCCAGAGCGGCTCCTTCGGTCGGCTGGGGGTGCCTTCCTGGAGGTCCCCCGCGTTAAGCGGGGGGCCACAATGGAGAGGGCATTCTCGGTGACTGCACCACGCCTTTGGAACTCCCTCCCAGAGGAAGCTCACCTGGCCCCAAGCCTTTTGACATTTCAGCGAAGTTGTAAAACCTGGCTGTTCGCCCGGGGGGGGGAGGGGTTAGAGGGTTTTATCTCCCTTACCCTATTTTTTGTTTTATTGAGTTCCCGGGCCCTGTTTTAATACTTTGAATTGTATTTGATATGTTTTAATTGTTTTAGATATATTTTATATGTATTGTTTTATTGCTGTAAACCGCCCCGAGCTGTTTTTAGGAGGGGCGGGGTAGAAATCTAGTAAATAAATAAATAAATACAGCCCTGGTTGCCAGACATTGAAAGTTATCTGCAAATAGTTGTTTGATGTACTTTGATAACTACAGTCCCACTATTTCTCTCACTTATAGTTATCAGAGAGAAATGTATTTATTTTTAAAATGTATATCCTGCTCTCTCCCACCATAGGCGGCCCAGAGCAGCTAACAACAATACATATAATATAATATAATAAAAACATTTCAATTCAATTCAAACAATTCAGCTATAAAACATAACCATAAAACATCCCCCCAAAACTCCCCTCCCTAACTCCCCCACCCTACCCTTCTCCCTCGCCAAACGCCTGACAAAACAGCCAGGTTTTGCAGTTCCTACGGAAGGCCAGGAGCTCCAGGACCAGCCATGCCCCCACCGGGAGGGAATTCCAGAGGCACAGCGCGGCCACCGAGAACGTCCTATTCTGCGTGGCCCCCTGGAAAACCCGGGGGACCTCCAACAAGGCGCCCCTGGACAACCGCAGGGGCCGATCTAGAACACGGGGGTGAGGCGGTCTCGCAAATAAGCAGGGCCCAGACCGTGCAAGGTTTTATAGGTTAAAACCAACACTTTGAATCAGGCCCGGAAGACTATTGGCAGCCAGTGCAGAAATCAGAGCACTGGTGTAATGTGCTCCCAGCGGCCCAACCCCACCAGTAGCCGGGCTGCCGCATTCTGCACTGGCTGCAGCTTCCGAGCTGCCACCATAGGTAGCCCCACGTAGAGCACATTGCAGTAGTCTAACATAGAGGTAATAAAAGCATGGATGATCATGGCCAGGTCCAGAACCAAAACCAGCAGCCAAAGCTGCCACACCAGATGTAACTGGCAGAAGGCACTCCTCACCACAGCCTCCACCTGGTGATCCAGGCAGAGCTGCGCATCGAGGAGAACCCCCAGGTTCCGCAACTGGGCCGTCAGTGATGGAGCCGTCACCTCCGTCAACCTACCCAGTACCATCACCTTCATCTTCTCAGGATTCAGTCGCAGTCGGTTAGCCCTCATCCAGTCCCCCCCAGCTGCCAGACACCGGGTGAGCACCGAGACAGCTGGGCCTGGATCAGTTGAAAATGAGAGGTAGAGTTGGGTGTCATCAGCATATTGATGATATCCCACCCCAAATTCTCTGATCGCTTTGCCGAGCAGCTGCATATATACATTGAACAGGAGAGGGGAGAAAACCAAACCCTGCGGGTCTCGATAAGATGAAAAAGAATCACCAAGTACTGCCCACTGAGTTCTTCCGATCAGGAATTAGCAGAACCATTCAAGAACGATCCCGCCCACCCCTGTACTGTCCCACAGGCGCGTCACCAACATCTCATGGTTAACGGTATCAAATGCTGCTGATAGATCTAATAGGACCAATAGGGTTGATCGACTCCGGTCCTTCTCTCGGCGAAGGTCATCCACCAAGGCCACGAGTGCTGTCTCAGTGTCATAACCTGGACAAAAGCCAGACTGCGACGGATCAAGATAACCAACGCGGTTAAGATGCTCCTGGGGGGGTCACATGGGCATGCCGAGGCAGCAGGTTGCGGTTGGCTGAGCTCCCGGTGGGCCTAATGCAACGGTGCGCATAAAAGCATAAGAAAAAAGAAAAAACTCCTAAAAAAAGCTTCAGGTTCCCGGTGCCCAGATGCAGGTAATGGACCTGCTAAAATCCATAAAAAAGGACCTAATGATTAACAAAACTGGTATCTGCAAAACAAACTCTATGCTAGAGGACCTAAAAGGGCAAGTGGAGGGGATAAACAAGATAATAGATCTAATAGAGCAAAGAATAAGTGATCAAGAGGACTGGGGGAACAGTGCTGAACAAAAAATGACACCTGCAGTGGCAATAATGCAGGATATGAAAAATAAAGTGGAAGACCTAGAAAATAGGTCTAGGAGGAGCAACTTGCAAATTATGGGGATCCCAGAAAATAGAGGGGAAAATGGCATAAAAGATCTGCTGCACGAAATCTTAAAAAATATTTTCCCAGAGAACCCTACGCTACACTCAGTAGAAATTGAAAGGGCCCACCGTTCGCTAAGACCCAAGCCAAAAGAACAGCTCCCCCCAAGAGCAGTAATCGCAAAACTTCTGAGATATGCAGATAAAGAAGACATCTTGAGGGAGGCAAGAAAATCCAGAGAATTAATATTTGAGGGGGCAAAAATCTCTATCTACCCCGATTTGGCAATGGAGACAGTACAACGGAGAAAGGCGTGGAGGAGCCAAATAGATTCCCTCAACAAGGTAGGCATCAAGGCCCAGGTGTGCTACCCAGCGAAACTGACATTTACCTATCAGGGCAAGAGATTTTTCTTTCTTAAGGAAGCAGAGCTGGAGGAATTTAAAAAAAGAAATCTACAAGACAAGACAGTGGGGTGAAAAGAGTCAAGCTAGAACAGAACGGGAAATAAATAAACAAACCGGAACATAAGTTTGGGAGAGAAAGAAAAAAGAAAAAGAAAAAAAAAAGAGAAAATAATATACAGAGAATAAGATGCAATGAAGCAGGTTATAGAAAATGTTATTATATTATGTTATGCATATGTAGAATTTGTTTGTGCGCTGCTGCAAAGGGCAAGCGGGGGGGATAGAGCCACTTGACACGACGCTCCACAAGGAAGTCCCCATGGGGACAGGAGTCAGTTGGGAGGGGGGGAGGGAAAAAAAGAGAGGGAAAACGGGGGGGGATAGAAAAAAGGTTAATAGAATAAGGCAGAACGAAAGAAGTAGGTTGACAAATAAACAAATACAAAAGAAAGAGGTATATCAAAACAAACAGGATAGGGGGAAACGGAGCAAAAGACAAAGGAAAGGAAGTCTAACGAAGGATACAGGACTAAGACAAAAACAAAACAAAAAATGGTAAAGTTAAAAATAATCACAATTAATGTATGCGGGCTGAATAACACAAAAAAGAAAGAGGGTGTGGCAATTTCTGAATAAGCAGCATCCAGACATTTTCGCTATGCAAGAGACTCATTTGATTTGGAAAGATAATGTCAGATTCACAAATAAAGAATACAAGCTATATTACGCGAATGGGGGAAAAAAAGAGAGCCGGGGTCTTAATAGGGATAAAGAAATCCCTAAAAATGCAAGTAACAGAAACAGACAAAGATAAACAGGGAAGAATGCTGCTTATAAAGGGTAAGATAGGGCTGGATACCTACACTATAGCTACCATATATGCTCCCAACACTAATACCAATGCAGTCTTCGCAGAAACTATCCCCAAAATAAGTAAAAAAATCAAAGGGAGGGCAATCCTAATGGGAGACTTCAACACCCCCCTTTCGGAGCTAGATTTATTCACAAAAACTAAACTATCAAAACAACAAAGCAGGAAAGTGCAAGTGATAAGAGACCACCACTGGGTGGATATATGGAGGGCCCATCACCCACTAACGCAAGAGTTCACATTTTATTCGAACCACACAAGATATCAACGAAGATTGATCACATTCTTGTAAATCAGGATTTGATACAACAATGGGTATTTTCAGACGTTACGAGATCACAGTGAACCACGGTGAATACCCACCTGTGGTCAATGTGTCTCGAACGTCTGTTTGGCGGCCGCCAGATGTTCGCCACGCTCAATCGGCACATGGGGTCAATTTGAACCACGCTTCCCGGGCTAGCGGGGGGAATGTCCCGGGAAGCATGGTCAAAGAGATCCCCAGCCGGGACCAAAAAAAAGTAACATCTGGCCGTGGCGAATCCGGCCCGACGTGTCGGCCACATTGGCCCCGCCGCCCGCCCGTCTCCCCGGAGGGCGGGCGGCGGGAGCGTGGAGGGGGTGGAGCCGTGCGGCTGCACGTTGCGCCGCACGGCCCCGCCCCCTCCCAGATTCCCCACCGGGATCCCCCCGGCACGTCTGTTACGGCGTGACGGGGTGACCCCGGCAGGGAATGAATGGGGTGATTTCGGTACGGGGCCAATGGGCCCCGTAACGTCTGAAATCACCCAATGTGAGGAATCTCATATATTAACCACCCCTTTCTCTGACCACAATGCAGTGGTGCTAGAAACAGATAAACAACATTAAAAAAAACACAAGAGGACAACAAAATTGGCGGTTGAAACAATTTTATTTACAAAATAAATGGGTCACAGAACAGATTGAAGAAAAAATTATTGAATATATACAAATAAATGACCAGCCCGAAACCCCGGCAGCCACAGTATGGGAGACAGCAAAGACTGTCATGAGAGGACACTTCATATCGCATGGGGCACATCTAAAAAAAGAAAAGAAAGCACAAATAAGTGAAAAATACTTGTTAATAAAACAGCTCTCAAAGAACCCGATAGTTAACACAACTAAAATTGCCACGATCAAAAGCCAGATTAATTTATTAGAAAGCGAAATAATAATTTAAAAAATCCGATATACTAAAGCATTTTATTTTGACAAGGCGAATAAGGCTGACAAAGCGCTGGCATGGCTGACAAAAAAAAAGAGACAGAAAGGGAACATATCCTACATCAGAAACACGCCCAACGCACCTATGTTAAAAGGAAAAGACAAGGAGGATTGCTTTGTCCAATTCTATCAAAAAATTTATGAAACAGGCAACCCAACACAGGATAGCATTAATAATTTTTTGGATGATTTAAACTTCAAAAAAATTACCAAAGAAGAAGCCCAATTTCTAAATAATGAAATTAGTCTGGAAGAGGTACAAAAAACAATAAAAGAACTACCTAATAATAAAGCGGCAGTCCCATATGGTTATCCAGCGGAATTTTATAAAACTTTTAAAAAACAAATAGCACCACTCCTGGTAAAAGTATATAACTTAATTTTAAAAGAAGGCAAAATGCCCGACACATTTTACGACGCAGTAATTACTCTGTGCCCAAAACCGGGGGGAAATTTGGAATTGTGCAGTGGCTACCGGCCCATTTCACTGATAAATACGGACGCAAAGTTATTCACCAAAATCCTGGCCAATAGATTAATGAAGATTATCCCAAATGTAATTAGCACAGATCAAACTGGATTTATCCCGGGAAGTTTAGGAATTGATAACATAAGAAAAGTTGTTAACATTATAAACCATGTTAAGGTCAAACAGATCCCATCCACAATAGTGGCACTCGACACAGAGAAAGCCTTCGATATGCTTGAATATAATTACCTGTTCGAGACCATGAAACGAATGGGAATTACGGGCTCTTTCCTGCAATGGGTAAAAACTATATATAAGGCCCCTAGAGCACAAATAACGATAGAAGGCAAGTACACGTCAAACATAAAAATAAAAGGGGGACCAAGACAAGGTTGCCCATTATCCCCCCTATTGTTTAATTTAGCTATTGAGCCCCCAGCGATGGCCATAAGGACTGATCAACAAATTAAAGGGATCAAAGTCCTGGATAGCGAATTTAAGCTTTCCCTATATGCAGATGACATGATGGTGAGTCTCTCAGACCTGCCCCACTCAGTCCCAAGACTGCTGAAGGTGATAGAGAGATTTGGAAAAATCTCGGGCTACAAAGTAAACGCGGGCAAGTCTGAGATGCTACTATTCAATGAAGAAAAGCTCTCAAAGAAGGACAGAGAGGCATCCACACCATTTATAGTACAGACAGATAGCATAAAATATTTAGGGGTACAGATCACAAAAAAATGGAGGGATCTATATAAAAAAACTTTCTCCCACTGCTGGAAAACATAAAACAAAAGGAAGAGGATTGGAAAAAATTACAGGTATCCTGGCTAGGAAGAGCAGACTTGATAAAAATGTTGATCCTTCCCAAACAGTTATACACCTCTTTTGCTTTGCCGATCCAATTACCAAAAGATTATTTCATGACAATGAACAAAACCATATCAAGGATCCTATGGCAAAGAAAAAAACCAAGAATAAGAAAAACAATACTATACACAAGTAAAGATAATGGAGGCCAACACTTACCTGACATGAAGCTCTATCACTGGGCAGCAGCTCTCCGAGGGATAAAAATCTGGTTCCAGGGGAAGCCGGTTCCGGACTGGCTGACACTAGAAAAAGATGCATGTCAAATAGAAAAATTCGCTAGTATTCTTACAGATGGAGAGAGAATAAACAAAAAAAATAGTAATGTCACATCCCTTTGCAGGCACAGCGTTGCAAATATGGGAGACGCTCAGCAACAAGCTAGGGATAACTCCCCATACACTCCAATATTTGGAGAATGGAGCAAGAGGTCAGGAATAATACGGAAGGTGGCGGAAAAGTGGGAAAACAAAGGTTTAAGGTGGGCAGGCCAAATCTTCGTGGGTGATACTATAATGAACTTAGATACAATAAAAGAAAAATTGGAGGGAACCCCTGATTTTTGGGTATATGCAAAAATAGTGAGTAGATTTAGCCACAAAGTAATAAACGCACAAGTAAACAGAAAGGTGACAGACTTCGAGAGAGTGATGTATGGAGATCAGGGGCGGAAACACGAAATTTCAAAAATATATAGGGTGATTCAATCAATAATGCACTTACCAGATGTGGGGTACTTTGAGGCGTGGGAAAAGGATCTAAAAAAAGAACTTGACGAAAAAGAAAGGAACACGATATGGTTGAACATGAGAAAATTATCACGCTTTCTATCAGTACAAGAACCACAGGTTAAGGTGTTATACAGGATGTATCTCACCCCTTATAAACTAAACAAAATGAATAAAGACTACCCTATAGAGTGCTGGCAAGGGTGCGGAGGGGAAGGGAAATGGCTCCACTGCTGGTGGGAATGCCCACACGTGAAGGACTTCTGGAATAAAATATGGACGCAAATGAACATTGTGGCACAATGTGAAATCCCAAAGACACCAGAGACTGCACTATTGGGCATTTTCCCAGACTTACAGATAATCCCAGAAAGGACAGTGGCATGCCAACAACTAAGACTGGCAGCGATTCACACACTAGTGTGTAATTGGAAAGCAAGAAAAAAGCCATCGTATAAAAAATGGATACAAAGAATCTGGCACACCATAACCATGGAGAGAGTGCACGCAGAAATTCGCCAAGAATTAGAAAACTTCTATGCTGTTTGGACTAATGTATGGAACCTCTTGAAACAGGAAATTAACTTAGATCAACCTAAAATGTCTATTTGTATAACCGAGATATAAGGAATGTGAAATGTTTAGTGTTAATGTTACAAAGAATACATAAAGACACACTATAGTTCTTGCAGGCTGGGACCGCCTCTGTAACCCAGGTCCATAACCAGAAAGATAAAGTGGTGTGTATGATGTTGATGAACTGAAAACACAATAAAAAAATATTTAAAAAAAAAAAAAAGATGCTCCTGGAGCTGCTGAGCCACTACCCATTCAATAACCTTCCCTAAAAAGGGAAGTTTAGAAACAGGCCGATATCTGGCAGGGGAGTCAGTGTCAAGCGATGGTTTCTTGAGCGGAGGCCACACCACTGCCTCTTTGAGACTGCTCGGCACCCTACCCTCCCACAGGGAGGCATTGACCACCCCAGCCAGCAACAGCCCCAATGTCTCCCAGCAACTCTTGATCAGCCAGGACAGGCACGGATCTAGTTCACAAGAGGTGACTCAAACAGCCCCAAACATACCACCACGTCAGCGGGTGTCACTGACTGAAAGTGATCCCAAAAAAGCGGACAAGTTGGGGCTTCTACACCCTCTACCTCCTCCACTGCACTAAATGCAGCATCAAGGTTGTGGTAAATCCAAGCGATTTTATCCGCGAAATAATCCGCAAAAAGGTCACAGTGGGCGGAGATGACTCAACCCCCAGGTTGAGGGAGGCCGGACCGACCAGCCACCGCACCACCCGGAACAGCTCCACTGGATGGGAGTTCGCAGATTCTATGAGGGCAGCAAAGAACTCCCTCTTTGCTATCTGCATAGCCTCAGCATAGGCTCGTAAACTAGCTCTATGTTACAATCTTTTGGCTTCAGTACGAGATCTGCGTCACCGTCGCTCCAACTGTCGCCCTTCTTGCTTCAGGACCCGCAGCCCCTCAGAGAACCAAGGAGGCCCGCGGGGCCGCCGCAAGGGCAACGGACGTGTGGGAGCCATTTGATCGATGGCCTCCATCAGCAAGATATTCCACAACTTGATGAGGTCATCGATGAGACGGTCATTAAGGTCAGAGGGTAATTCCCTCAGAGTGCTTAGAAACCGCACCGGGTCCATCAGCCTCTGGGGGCGGACCATCCTAATAGGTCCCACACCCTGCCAGGGGCAGACATGTGCTAGAAGGGAAGTCTGTAGGAGGTAATGATCCGTCCATAACAAGGGCACAGTTGATATCTCCCCCATTAATGGAACACCCGCCTCAAGGCCAGTGCAGAACATGCGATCCAAGGTATGTCGGGCCGATGATCCTCTGGGACAGGCCCATGGTTGCCAAGGCAGTCATGAACTCAAGCTCGACTCCTCTGAGCACAGCGTCGCCGTGAATGTTGAGGTCGCCCAAGACTATCATCCTGGAGGACCGCAACACCACTTCTGACACTGCCTCTGCCAGAGCCTGTAGGGAGGCCGCTGTACTGGTAGGTGCATGGTAAACCAGCAGCACTCCCCAACTGTCCCCTGCCAAATCAAACACAAGATGGAGGCCTTCAATGCCTGCCATGGTCCACACTGATTCTCCTCTGCATTAGTGTGTGAGGAGGCTAGGACACAAAATTTCCAAATTGTTGCAGGTACATTAGCCAAATAGTAGGAGGAAGCCTGCATTTGTTTGTTCTCAGTGTTTGTTCTAAAGACCAGTCATTAGGGATGGATGAAAAGACTGATTGTCAGATAGTGTTCCCTTCATGTCGTTATATTGGGATGATACTTATAAAGTTCAGACTTCCAGTCGTGAGGGATGAGTGAATAAATACTATTTAAATTTGAATCTCACACTCTTCTCCCCAGAGAATCACTCCCCATCTTGAATGAAGGCTCCTCTCTTCTGACAATCTCAGTGATTTTCTCCTGGGTCTTCAAAGGCAGCTAGCAGGCCCCTTTCTCCTTTTAACTCCTATGACTAGCCACTAGACCCACTCTATCCTAAATCTAAATGCATATCTTCAGATGAGCAGGTGATTCGCACTGTAACTCTCAAGCTGTACTGGTCCTTTAGTACTTCAATCAGAGACATCCCAGAGTGGCCCAGGGGTTTGGCCGTTGGACAGGGATTCTCATTGATCCAGTGTCCCCTTGTGTCTTCCAACCCAAGGAATCGTGAGTAGGAGCAGAAGGACAGTTTTGTGTTCCTGATGCTACAGGAAGATGGGACAGATAAAACAGGTCATCCTGTCCTCTGCAGATACCCATATTTCAGTGAGAATGCTAAATTGTTGCTTTAAGCTCATTTTTAAAAAATCTCTATTTGTTTACATTTTGTGACACAAGTGATTGTGACACAGGCCATATTTTAAGCATGTTGTTCTATCTTTACAGGCCTCTTACAAGCCATTGCTGAAGCAGTTGGTGGAAGAGATATTTAATCCTGGCCATCAATCCGACCCTACTGATATTGAACACATGTCGTCAGGCCTCACTGATCTTCTGAAAACCGGATTCAGCATGTTCATGAAGGTAAGTCAACCATCCAGAGTTCATATGCAAAGACTTCTTCTGCTCATAGTTTATCATCTTGGCAAATTAAAATGCACAGGTGTACAGCACAAGCTGTTTGGTAAGAAGAGCCTATTTGTTCAAGTTCTGTCATTGTTTATTTAAAAACTAGATGAGATGGGAAGTCTGTAAAATGAGAATCTGACTGTTCTAGCAATACAAATGCATATATGCATGCATGGTTATCTACCTGTGTCTGTGGGGTTTTACTCATGAGATACTTACTCCAAGGAAGCTGCCCTTTACTCAGGTGGAAGTTCGTGTGCGCACACATTCTTGTTAAACTGGAGTTATTTGCCATTTACACCAAGATGAACTTTAAATCATTCTGGATAAAAGGTAAGTTCTGAAACTGGGGTAGTAGCTATATTGGGTTTGGGACTTACCCTGATCCAGGTGCATGCTCCAAACCAACAAATTCAGGGTAAATTACTGCAATGTTAAAATGCTCCAGGGTAATCTCCTCATATAGATAAAGCCCTACGTAGATGTATAACTATGTATGTATGAATGTATACGCAAGGTCATTGGGCTGGAAGGAACTACCAGGTCATCTAGTCCAATCCCCCGACACTAGTGTAAGATTCACAATACCCAAACTCTCCCTGATAGATTTAGCCAACATCTTCTCTAAAACCTCCAATGAAGACAGTCCTGCAACCTCTCTAAGAAACTTGCTCCATTGCCCACATGTTTTTATAGTAAAGATCCCCCCCTCCCCCAGTACTACTACTACTACTACTTATCATTTCTGTAGTGCTATTAGTCGGACGCAGCACTGTACAGATACACACAACATAAAGACAGTCCCTGTTTGATGGAACTTACAGTCTAATCAAGACACAAAGACATAGACAACTATAAATAAGAATCTTCCTATAAATAATGGACTTCAGGTATTCAGTAAGTTTATTTCAGTTAAAATGGTTGAATCTACAAGGAAGCTGTGCATAGTGCCTGGGTTCAGGACAGGGAGGCAGCCTGGTGCACCACCTCGGGCAGTTTGTTTCAATAAACGGTGCAGGAAGGTGGAAAGCATGGAGTTTGGAGTTGGTGATGGAGGAGAAGAGCACAGATAAGAGCATATTGCCTGATGAATGGAGGTCACGAGTAGTGCTGTAGGGGGAGAGGAGAGGCACTGAGGAGCTACAGAGTGAAGACACTTGTAGGTGAGTAGAATAAGCTTGAACTATGCGGAAACGAATGGGGAGCCAATGTAGTGACTTGAGGAGAGGGGTCACATGGTCATAACAGTGTGCAAGGTGATGAGTTTTGCAGCTGAATTTTGAATAGACTGTAGTGAAGATAAGTGGTTCAGTGGGAGACCTGTGAGAAGCAGGTTGCAGAAGTCTAAGCAGGATGTGATAAGAGAGTGGATTGGGGTCTTAGTACTGTGTTCAGACAGGAAGGGACAGATTTTGGCAGTATTACAGAGAAAGAAACGACAAGTTTTGGCAGTGTTTTGGATGTGAGCAGAGAAGGAGAGAGAGGAGTCAAAGATGACCCCAAGGTTGACTGGGAGGATGAGAGTTTTCTCTACAGAGATGGAGAGAGGTGGAAGGGGAGAAGTGGGTTTAGGAGGAAAGATAAGAACTTCTGTGTTGGCCATGTTAAGTTGAGACATCCAGGCAGCAATTTCAGACAGGCAGACTGAGATTTGGGACTGAATTCTGGGTGATAGTTTCAGTACAGAGAGGTAGATCTGAGAATCATCAGCTTAAAGTTTGATACTGAAAGCCATAGGTAGGAAGAGATCAGAACACCAAGGGAACAAGTGTAGAGAGAAAACAAAATAAGGCCCAGGACTGAGCCCTGGGGTACCCCAGGGGGGTACTCCAACTGATAGTGGGATAGCAGTAGAGGAAGATCCAACAAAGGATACACTATATGTATGGTCGGAGAAGTAAGAACAGAACCAGGATAGGACTGAGTCCCAAAGTTTGTAGTATTTAGGTATACACCGTAAGCACTACAACTACAAACTTGACGCTATTTAGGAGTACTCACAAGAAAATCATTTCTGGATTGCAGCCTATATTTCTGGAAAATGTAAGTTTCTCCATGAAACCACAAAGGTGCTGGAAAAGTTCAAAAGTAGCTGCAACAGTTTTAATGGAAGCAAAAAACTTTTTATCCCTCTTCCCTATTCTCTCCATATTTAAAGAAGAATGAACTATTTTTGGTCCATTTTTTTTTTTAAAGGGTTGAGAACAAAGGGGAAATTTAACACAATAAATAAACTTGACAATGTTATAAAGTTATCTGAAAACACTAAGGGTGGGAATATCGGTTCCCCCGATATCCGAAACTGCCGGTATTTTGCTGTACTGGCAGTTTCGGATTAACCCGGTAATCCCTGGTAACCTGGGGTACCGGTACCGGTTCCCCGTGCCGGATTTTTTTACATTGCGACCATTGAAATGAATAGCTGCAATGTAAAAAAACAACAACAAAAACCCCCACTTTCCCTCCCCCATCCAGGCTGTGTGGGTGGAAGGGGGAACACCCCTGTCCAGCCTGGATTTTTTAAAATTTAATTTTAACCCAAAGTCCGGCTGCTAGTGCGGGCTCCGGGCCGCTGCCGTGCCGGCGACCCAGAGCCTGCACCAGCAGGTACTAGGTGATCCCTGGGGTGGGGGGAGGTTTAACACCCCACACACCCCAGGAATCGCCCTACCCCCCCACCCCGAGATCGCCTTACTTGCCATTCAGGTGGTGGCGGCAGCGGCGGCAGCAGCACGGCACAGGTCTGGCTTCAGCGCTAGTGGCTGGCTTCAGCGCTTCACTAGGCCTTCCGAGGAAACCCGGAAGTTCCCCGGAAGGCCTAGTGAAGCGCTGAAGCCA